>CM025640.2:9127930-9157240 GCA_014621495.2 Entosphenus tridentatus
CGATTGGATCACGGGAAGTGGGTTAAAAAACGACCGAAAGATTTGCACGGTCGTAAGCAAGCAAGCAAGCGCGCAAGTGAACTTAATATAAAGGATTTAAAAAAACACCTCGCGGACGCAAATTCGCGCGGTGTTTCGGCGGGTCCCCGCGTACGGATGAAGCGATGAGCGAGGGCGATGTGGTTAAGTGCAGGGGTGACAGCTGCTGGTCACTCGCGTACGAGGGCGGGATTTGTCACGTAGGATAGATAGCGTTTGGGGGAGGGGGGGAGAGGATTTGAGACGCGGCTTAATGAGACACTTTACATCGAATCGAATGCCAGTTTCATATTTTTTAATCAATCCTCTTCGTATATTTATATATATATAAACTACTCTTTAGGAACTAAGTGAGGAGGGATGGCTGTTGTAATAAATCCTCGTATGTGGGTGTGTGTCAAGAGTCGGCCTTTGCGAGTATGTATGTGCACACGTGTGTATGTGTACATATATCCCTGCATATAGTTGCTTGGTGTTTGTATTTGGTTGCACATATGTTCATCTGTGTGTTTGTGGTGTATTTCGTGTGCCGTGCCGGCCTTCAATAGGTGCTAGCTAAGAGCACTTGCCCCAACAGCTGGTTAAGGCTTTACAGGGGGTCTTTGTGTGTACACGGGTACGTGCATGGGGAGCGTTGGCGCAACGTACGCTTACTTTGTTACGATCCCATTCGGTCCAATTTTGTATTACTGGCCACGCAAAAAAAAATTGCATCCATTCATAATCCGAACCTCGCCTGGGTCGTCCCGAAAGTCACTCAGAGTTGCTACTGTCGTCAACTTTTCTTTACGGCCTCTGTTCACTTTGTTTGCATGCGCGCCCTGTACGTCACGTGGGCTTGTCAACACTGATAGTTTCATGTGCCCGGGTTTTTTGTTGTTTGCATTGGTAGCGAATGAAATTTGCTCTCGATGTTCGATGCGTGTGATGGAGAACCTCTTTTTGACTGCGACCCTATTACCCCGCAGCTTCAGCTAGCACGGTTGGCTACGTACGGTGCGAAAGAAGTTTGACGTACATACGTACCCCTGCCAGCGATAATTGCGTGGGAGCTGTTGGGTCTGCGAATTCTCCTATTATCCTGTTACTACAGTCTACATTAGTGTTTTTTTAGTTTTTAGTATTTTTATTTTATTTTTATTCACTTAATTTTTTTCTATCTACGTGACTTTACCGAAAGAACCAAAGAATATTAGTTCCTGCAGTCACGAAAGTTTTAAGTCAAAATAAAAAAAACAACACAAAAATTTTGTTACATAGTGTAATCCGCGGGGGTTTTTTTTTAGATAAGAGAAGCAGAGTGGTAAATTAATCGCATTATCCACGTAAATGTTTCAGCCTGTGCCCTCTGGTTGCCTGGGTGAAACGTGGGCTTTCTCCTTGCCCAGTCCCGGTCAACTTGTTTGAAACTCGATAAACAAGTTATCTGGAAGAAAAAAAATCCACGCGGATAAGAGGAGTAAATTGGTACATAACCTCGTAGATGATAGGATCCGTGATATCCCCCCCCCTCCGCATCACCACAGATTAGAAGGAGTTTGCGTGCTTGCGTACAACCGTGTATGTGTGTAGGGAGCGGTAGTGGAGCGGTTAGCGGCGCTGCGCTATGAAAGCCGGCGACCCGCGTTCGATTCCCGCTCACGGGCAACACCGGTGACGATTATCTGAACCGGTCATGATCCTCCCCTAGGTCGACTCAGCCTCAAATAAGCACCGAGTGCGGTGTGTAAACATCGCCACTGGGGAGACAAAGGCGGCCGGGCGTGGTTGTTGACAACCCATGCACTCGTGTGCCGCGCCGGCCTTCAATAGGTGCTCGCCAACACCACTTACTGGGGCAATCTTTGTCTTCTGTTAAGCACTGCCATTGCCCATTCATTTGCAAGCTGAATTATCCGGTGATCCGGGGGCCAGCCAGATCGTTAAACACCCAGGAAAGCCATTGCGTGGACACTGACACGGCCGCTGCACTCAACAACTCTGTTATTCTACGACACATGAATGTCGCTCCCCTAATTTGTATCGCAACGAAAGTCACCGTTCCTTTGAAACTCGCAATGCAAAAGGAACTTTTTATCACGGGCTGTTACCGCCCAAACTCGACGAGCAAGTGGCCTCTCTTCGGGCATAAGCGAAGAAAAAACAAAGATCCCTCGTATAGCCTTAACAGACTGTAGGGGCAAGTGCTGGCACGTGCATAACCCGATCCCGTAGCGTGACACTGCATCTAGAAGCAGGGGGGACGCAGAGGAGGAAATGGGAGAGGGGTGGCGGGCAAGGGAAGGAGATAACATAAACATGGAGAGGGCGGGGTGGTGGGAGGTCAGGACGTATGGGGGAGATGTTGAGAAGGAAAAAGTTGAGGAGAGATTTGACAGCAAAGATGTGGCACAATACAAATAGGTACACCCCCCCCCCCCCCCCATCAATAGTTTATTTGTATGGCCATTGTGTAATATGGGTTTGTTTATAAGGTCCTCCCGATTTGCTGTAGGCTACAATAATATGTTTACAGTGTTCCCTCGTTATTCGCGAGGGCTCCTTTCCGGAGCAGCTCCTGAATAGCGCATTTCATGGATAATGATATTGGCCTTACGAAAACCTATCTTTTTAATGAATTGCCTTAAATAAATACGTTAATAAGCTTTTTCTATCATCACTTCATCTCATCACGTTCTTTTTCTCTCTCGATGCAGTCGTATAGAGTTCCAGATGCGATTCGCGGATAGCCAAAATCACGGATAGCAAGTTCGTAAATTACGAGAGAATGCTATACAGGGTGTTTTAAAAAGATGGACCCGATTTTAAATCGCTATATCTCTGCAACCACGAACTGCCCATGAATGAAACTCTTAACACTTGAAAGGGCGGGGCATAGAGAGGGAGGGGCATAGAGTTTCAAATGATTACCGCTCGATGCTTCTCTCAGCGCACAAACAGCGCCTAGCCTCAGTCATTCGCAAGTCACACTGCCTCAACGTTGGATAGGTCGCACGGGACCCCAAGACTTGGCGCTACACTCTTGGCCCCCAAGATCCCCAGACATCACACCCTGCGACTTTAACTTGTGGGGATACGTCAAAGACCGTGTTTTTGTGCCACCATTAGCGACTAATCTGGATGACCTCAAAAACAGAATCACGGCAGCGGTGACTTCAGTGGAAGAAGACACTTTGAGAGGCATTTGGGACGAATTTAATTATCGTCTCGATGTTGTCCGTACAGCAGGTGGAGGGCACATAGAGCATTTATAAACTTGACTCAAGGTAAATCAAGCGTACTGTCCGCAGCATACGAAACGTGTGATCATCATGAGTGGAGATGTTGCAACAGAATGCATCACTTTTCAATGTTTCTATGTACTGCACTGCGTTGCTGGATAAAGAGAACAGCTTAATGTTAATCCACTGCTGGATGAAACCCCCCCCCCCATGCCATGTGGGGTATAATTTTATATAATTGCGCCAAAGTAATGCTTATTGTCTAAAAATAATTGTGATATTTCTTTGCAAAATAATTTTCTTTAATCTGCCCCATTTCGTATGAATCATTTTTGTAAGGTCTTTTTTTACAAAGCAGACTTGTCATCTCAATACAAAAGTACCACACACAATAGCAAAAAAAATGAGTTTCCAAATACAGAAGATAAATGATTCTATTTATACAAACAAAAAACCTCATTCACTATAATTCAAACCACATTTTTTATTTAAGAATAATACAGATGCAAACGCATCCTGCAAGCCTAAGATTTTCAGTCAGATAGTATTTTTTATAGGTTATATGTGTTTATCTAATACATTTTATCATTTTTTCCAAGATGTTTAACAAAGAATAAACAACACTTTTTCGATAAACACAGGCAATATATCTCTGATATGTTTCCAGGTCGTACCGCACGTTATTCAGTACGATGTCTGACGTTTCGCTGCAGGTGCTTGGGAGCTTCTCGCGCGGAACATCAGACACCATGGATTTGAATTCACAACTTGCCCATTGCGGGTTAATAAATCTGCAACAGTGTCATATGGTGGGATGTACGTCTGTGTGTTGAACTTCTTTCGCACCGTACGTTGCCAACCGTGCAAATGAGAGGTGCAGGGGAAGGACAACAAACTAAACACTAAAAGCAGTTCTAAAGAAATTATTTTCAATCTAGATGATTTGTAAGTGCATAACTCCACCGGCTTCCTAATAACAGAAGGAAGAGCATTCCAGACGGCCACAAAAGCGCATCTGAAAGTGCGTGATGCAGTGACCCTCACTGTTCGATGGCTAAACAATAGCTGTAGCGAGGATGATGACAGTTAGCATGATGGTTTACAAGTGGCTAGTTGACTGCAGCCCAAGCCAAGTTGGGTTTGTCGCATGTTTTTATTTAACTTTATTTTCTGAATTCCTCCGCTGCGCTTTTAACTCCTCGCTATGGGCCACTTCCGTCTGACTGACACACCCGAGCTTGCCAATGGACTCGAGTATCGGGAAGGCCCAGCTATTGCAAGGTTAATTTCCCGCGTCTTCTCCTTATTGTAATGGATGGGAGAGACAGGCGGGCACTGAAGACATTAATCACCGCGCCTTTTGGTGGCGGCTGTTACGACCGCTGTCCTCAGGCCCGTCCAGGCAATGATGTATGAAACATCAGCAGGGCGTGAGCACTGCAACCTGTCCCGTGCTGACAAGGTTTGCTTTGTGTTTAACAAACGTCGTTCTGCGACCCCGTGAAGACAAGGTCACCGGAATCTCCATCTCTCGCTCTCTATTATTCTATCGCTCTCGCTCTGTTTGCCGCTCTCTGTTTGTCCCTGTCTCTGTGTGTGCATGCCGTCCGTCTTATTTGCTCAATGTCCTTCTAAAACCAAGCGAGGGGGGTTACTGGGAGTTTGAGAGTTCGTTTAAATGGATGACCAAGGTGACTGTAAGTTACCTGTAAATTTTAAGTTTATTCGTATAATTCCAAAGTCAATTGTCACCCACTTCCACTGAGGGCGGGAGGCGGGGGAAGACCAATACTTCTCTCCATTCTTCTCCGATCTCTTGATTTTGCCACCATCAGGGGAGCATCTGCTCCCCAGGTTACTCTTGCAAATGAGACTGTTTCGGTTCACTTGAGATCTCACCTTGTTGTACAAATACACTTCAATGTTGTGGCCCTCGGGAGCCCTCTTCTTTAGGGTCCACCGCGTGCGCCTTTTCAGGATTGATACCCCCGTAGCGTTAACCAGGGCGGCCGTCGGGCCCAAACCACGGGCCTCTGCAACAAGTGGCAAATGGGCTACCGCTCAGCCACGTCACCGCTCTCCAGATGTTGTTTTATTTTAAAACAAAGTGACAGTACCGTTGAGACACCGCATTCCTGGTTTACGTTGAGATCTGGAAAACTAAAAATTCGGGATAGTATAATATTAAATTATAATTATGCAACACACACAGTATCCGTTCGCTCTCGAAGAGAGATAACGACTCAAAGGCGCGAGGAACCACAGCCAAGCGGGGAAGGCAGCTGCACAATGATGCGGCACTAACAATTGTCCAAGCTCTGCAGTCCTTTATGTATTAAAGGTGTTATTTGATAATTAATGCACGTGTAGTGGAATAGCGCCGGCTGGTGGACAGCGGTCGCAACTGTGGTGGACAGACAGCACACAAGCTGGTGAGTGTGAGCACGGTGTATGGGCAGAGGGGAGGAACTCGGGCAAGGGTCACGGAGGACCCCGTCTTGAGGCCCCTGGAACCTGCTAGTTGGTTCAAGACGGGAGGTGCAGTCAGGGTGGAGCCAGGCCGTGCTAGGAGGATGAAAGAGGCCGAGAGCGGGAGCTCGAGGCTGCCGGTACTGGGAGTGGACTCGTCTCGTCGTTGCTGTCGTCTCGTTGCCGTTGTCGCTGCCATCTCCGCTCGATATCGCGCTACGAAAGATAGGGGCCATCCGTTTAGTATGTCTGCATGGAGGGGGGAGGTGGAGTTAACCCAAATGCGTACGCTTGCGTATGGGGGGGGGGTCTACTGACAATGCACGTACGCATAGGAAACGGTGGGGGGGGGGTGAAGCCTCGATAATAATATGTCAACATTGGCCTTCAAATTAGTTATATAGTCCGGAAGTGGACTATCGTTTCTGCGTGGATTAAATATCGGCTGTTCTATAGGATTTGGAAGGGGGGGGGGGGCGTCAAGCGTACATACACAGCTGGTGGGGGGGGGGGGAGTGTAAGAAGTGCGTGTGCGTACAGGGAGGGGGAGAGGGGTCAAGTTTTGACTGATTTTTGCATACGGACTAAATGGATGGCCCCACAGTAGTTGGCTATCTCAGTCATCGCCGTCAGTGTTAGATGGCTCGTGTTGTGTACAAGCTAGACTTAGCGACTGTGGAGAGTGTGTGGATGAGACCGTGGAAGTTGTGATTAATAAAGAAGGTGCCTCCTCTAAACTCTGTCTCCGATTCGTTGACACAACACGTGGAAGAAAACTGGAGCACCTGGAAAAAAAACACACGCGTGCGAGGGGGAAACGCTCTATCCCAAACAGACAGAACAGGTGGGGTCCACATTTTTGCTGTAATGTGCCAGAATATGCACTTCCTCGATGCCCGCTGGCAGGGAGTTTTATGATATTGGTGCGATCCACCGACGCTCGGATTACGGGCGTGCGTAGCCACTACCTCCCGGCTCATTAGGAGGACAGCCTTTGTTGAAGTACAAAAACGAAGTGCAGTAGGAAAACAATAACAACAATTGCGTGCCAAAAGTAGTGTGTGGTAACAAAGGACATGACGCTAAATGGACATTTAAAAACAAGAATCACATTTTTGCTAAAGAAAATACATTTAAATACAAGCATGCTATTCTCATTTCCCTCACAAGTGGCATGTCTATTCGTGTCATGCACCTCCGATTAGCACGGTTGGTGACAACGTACTTTTTGAAAGTTCAACATACATACATACACGTCGGTGATGGGGAATTCTGACCATACTTCACCACACTGGTCAGTGCGGGTCGGCGACGGTGGCTGGCGGGAGATAGGTGAGTTGGGCAGCACCGGTTCAGACATCACTCGCCACTGATGTTAGCCGTGGCCTGGAACCGAACTCACGCCTCCGGGTTCGTGGCGGCGCAGAGTGCTGATCCGCTTAACCACCACTCCACCCCACGCAAGGAGCACGAATAGCGAGCCGAACGCCGTGAAAGACTGCCTGCGACAACAGCACCGATTGGACCAGGACTGCTTAGCAAACGAAATACCGCGCCTTAATTTGCACTCACCCGGAAACAACAGAGGACGGGTAATTGACTCGGATGAAAATCGATGAGCTCAAATTGTGGAGCGGTGTAGCTGTCCGCACAGATTGACGGACGGAATAAGCGCGGGCAGGGAAGAGCGCTTAATCGGCTGGAGGGAATGTGGCTTGCTTTGGCCTGCCAACACAGCGACAACCCGGACACAAGTCATGCCCAGTCTAAAACTAAACAATGTGAGTGGTTATGTCACCAGGTAAGGTCCACTGAGCTGTGTAGCTCTTTCTCAGAAGCGACCTGCCCACAAATGATAACTCGACGAAGTTGTCCTATCACGTGGACATGTATGGCAGCCAACTACTCGAACCCGCACGTTGATTTTTAAATGTGCAGGGGGGGGAATTCACGCGACCGTGGGGAGAGAGAGAAAGAACATGCAAAAAAGGGTCGGGATCGGGATCGAACCCACGCCAGAGGTTTTAATATATATATGGCAAATATAATGTTTCCAAGGATACTCTTTGGTTCTTTCGGTAAAGTCACGTAGGTATAAAATAAAATAAATTCCACGGATAGATGACTGAAATGGGTTATCGTCTCACCTGCCAGCCAGTTGCTCGTGTCAAAAGAATGCAGCACGTTCAAAGATGTGTCAGCGACATTTATAAGCCAAACAAATATTAATGTAACGTCTTTCCTTACTGAGATTACTTTAGAATTTGATGACAGTACGATCATGTAAAAAAAAAAAACTGCATATATTAATCACGCTGCCTGTCTTGACATGGAAAACTTGGCACTGTCCGCCACCACCTTATGAAGGTGAAGAATATTGATATATGCACCGCACAGGATTACATGGCGCTGCAGGAAATCCACAACAGCTTGCAAGCAGGGGTGGAGTAATTCAATCCAATTGAGCCCTGTAGACAAGCGACTCAATACATTTTCGTGATTTACGGTCACGAGATTAAAAAATTTTAAGTTATTGGTTACGGCTTTACTGACTGCAGGTTATTTAGATTATTTTGCTGGGATAAAATGTCCACGCCATAAGCCACTTTGTTCAGATATCATTTGCGGCCAGGTCGCTTTTGAAAATAGACACTAAGAGCTCTGTGGACTTTACCTGGTAAGATTTAAAAAAAAAGTTTAAATGCATTCCGAAATTTATTTAAGTTATTTCCTGAAACTTTACTCTCCTATTGTGTTTTGTACAGTTTGTTGTTGAAACGTTTTGACCCGCCCCAACTGGACATCTGGGAAAAAAGAGCTTTATAGCTCATCGGATTCCTGCAATTTAAATACATATTCTGATTCGAACAACATGTACAAATAAATAAATGAAAAATATTGGTTCTCGCAACGGCCATTTCATGCTTGTGTTTGAGTTTGAGTTGATATGAGCGATGAGTCAACGTGTCGATACACCCCTTCTTGCAAGCCGATTCTTTGCAAGTCAATATATTGTCCAGTTACAGGGTGTTTTCAAACTATGGTCCCGATTTGAGAACGCTATATCTTTGCAAACACGAACCGCCCATGAATGAAACTCTTACCACTTGAAAGGGCGGGGCATAGAGAGGGTGGGGCATAGAAAGGGCGGGGCATAGAGAGGGAGGGGCATAGTGTTTCAATTGATTACCGCTCGATGCCTCTCCCTGCGCATAAACAGCCCCTAGCCTCAGTCATTCGCGAGACACACTGCCTCAACGTTTGATATGTCGCACGAGACCCCAAGACTTGGCGCTACACTCTTAGCCCCCAAAGTCCCCACACATCACACCCTGCAACTTTTTCTTGTGGGGATACGTCAAAGACCGTGTTTTTGTGCCACCATTAGCGACTAATCTGGATGCCCTCAAAAACAGAATCACGGCAGCGGTGACTTCAGTGGAAGAAGGCACTTTGAGAGGCGTTTGGGACGAATTCAACTATCGTCTCGATGTTGTCCGTACAGGTGGAGGGCACATAAAGCATTTATAAAATGTTTAGTAAAACTTGATAACTCATTAAACCGTTTGTGACTTTTTGTGTAATTGTAACATGTTGCCATCGTGAAATATACTGCTTTGAAATTGGGTCCATCTTTTTAAAACACCCATCGATGTGTAACCACTTGAAATTTCACAGCAAATATATTATCAGCATGCCAAGTAGTCATCATCAAATTAACCGGGCGGTGGTGGCAATGCACGTGGACTGTAATCCATCGCTGTGGAGGCAGCAACGGTTGGTGGATCACCACACAGATGCTGCGTCGAGGAGGTCCCATACCCTGGCGCGCCAGGAGAATTAAGCACAGCAAAAATGTGAACTCTACCACATCCGTCTGTATGGGATAGACCACTTCTCCCTCACACGTGTGGCTTTTCTCCAGGTGTTCCAGTTTCATCCCACGTGTAAACGCTCAGTAATTGTAGAGGACGTGTCCAGGCTCTCACCTAGTTCATGGTCTCACCTATTCAGTTTCTCGCCCATTCAGTCTGTCACCCATTCAGTTTTTCACTCATTCTGTCTCTCATCCATTCAGTCTGTCACCCATTCAATGTTCCACTCATTCAGTCTCTCATCCATTCAGTCTCTCACACATTCAGTCACTCACCCATGCAGTCTCTCCCCGGTTCAGTGTTCCACTCATTGAGTCTCTGGCCCATTCAGTCTCTCACCCGTTCAGTGTTCCACTCATTCAGTCTCTCACTCATTCAGTCTCTAACACATTCAGTCACTCACCCATTCAGTCTCTCCCCGGTTCAGTGTTCCACTCATTGAGTCTCTGGCCCATTCAGTCTCTCACCCGTTCAGACTCTCACACATTCAGTTTTTCACTAATTTATTATCTCACCCATTCAGTTTTCCACTCATTCAGTCGCTCATCCATTCAGTCTCTCCCCGGTACAGTGTTCCACTCATTCAGTCTCTCACCCGTTCAGTCTTTTACTCGTTGATTCTCTCACCAGTTCAGACTCTCACCCATTCAGTTTTTCACTCATTTATTATCTCACCCATTCAGTTTTCCACTCATTCAGTCGCTCACCCATTCAGTCTCTCCCCGGTCCAGTGTTCCACTCATTTAGTCTCTCACCCCTTCAATATTTTACTCGTTGATTCTCTCACCCGTTCAGACTCTCACCCGTCAAGGCTGGCGTATGGGGAACTTTGAGCTCTGGCTCCGTGACTCCAGGTTCTCGAATGAACAATGCATCCAACTCGCGAAAT
This sequence comes from Entosphenus tridentatus, assembly GCA_014621495.2. Classification (NCBI taxonomy): domain Eukaryota; kingdom Metazoa; phylum Chordata; class Hyperoartia; order Petromyzontiformes; family Petromyzontidae; genus Entosphenus; species Entosphenus tridentatus. The sequence continues at coordinate 9,138,424 of CM025640.2, forward strand.
ATGCACGCGTTATAAATTGTGTTGTTTATTATTATTATGATGATTTATGTTGGCGAGTTATACGTTTGTTTGTCCTGGTGCAATATAGATTTTTCCAAAACTTACACTCATTTTCATCTTACAAAAAAAGCCACACAACTTAAAACACTCACAGGCAGTGCATCAAGCAACTCAAACAGTGCGACATTTGTGTTCATTGAAAAGCGTAATTCTTGCAATGTTAACTTCCGCAACGCAATCTATCATTTCCAAGTCGCAAGATCCTCGCACACTTTTATTTTTTTAAACAAACTCCGCGGGCGCTAATGTGATCACGACTGTTTACTCTGCCCACGGTCAACTGCGCCACACTGTGAACGATGTTTGAACAAAATGCAAGAAGCTTGACGAGAATTAAATGATGACGATATTTTAAAGCGGCGTACCTAGGGAATGTATTATTTTTAGTTTTGTTCTAATCGACCAAAATATTGCCAAAGGGGCAACAATTCGTTCCAGTTGCATTGATATGCATAGGAGCCTTGCCTTCTTGCGTTTCATAATTCAAACAAATCAGTTCAAATTAAAATCGTAATCAACATACTATTAAATATATCTCTTTTTTAAAAGTAGAAACGTGCACGTGTATCACGATAGCGCAGAGTTGTTTATTACCATCGAATGAGAAATTTCGTTTTTTTTTGCATGTGATTTGTTGCACACAAACACACACACGTACCAATACACAATGTCCAACTTTTAATAAAATGCACCCAACCCCCTTTACACTGTCTGGATGCAAAACAAAAAAAACCCTAACCAATCAATAACAACTTTATAAAGCCAGGTGCAGCGTGAGATCAATCGATTTCTCTCTTGACTTATGGCCACGGCGAAGAGAGTGGAGCTCATATGTCAAGCTGGGTCTGATAACTGAATGCGTAAAACTCCGTCATCATCATCAGCAACAACAACACCAACTCAGCTGTATAGTGCCATGCTCGTAGAGTTGGAGCAACATAACTAACAATCGAGGCATGCCGAACACTCCCCTGCCATGGTGACTGGCCACAGTGGAAGAGTAGACCAAGGGTAGCGCGCCACGGTGGCGAGATGTTAACTCCCTCGCATGGTATACAGCAGGTCGTGGGTTTGATCACCACCCTGATGCCTGCTGCTGTATATTTGGAGTGAGCATCTCTCTATCCTCGTGGTCACGTGGATGTTTCCCCGGGTCCTCCGGTTTTTAATCATAACAATTTGAATGTGTAAAGCGCCCTCAAACAATCGTTCTCAACGTCACGCGCTTTGAGCATTTGACTGTGATGAATTTCCACGCGATAAACCACTTCGTTGGGCTATCATTGTGGCCCAGTCGCATCTGAAAAAGAGCTGTGTAGCTCAGTGGGACCTTACCTGGTCAAATAAAACATTGATACTGGTAGGAACCTCCTGGTTACACCAGCCCACAGGGGATTATTGTGTCCGTCTGTCCGTCGTGGATCCAAAAATGGGAGTGGTGGGGCTGGGTGGAGAGGGGAGGGTGGGGAGGGGCTGGGTGGGGGGTGGGAGGGGTGGAGCTGGGTGGGGAGGGGCTGGTCACCCCATGGTGCCCTTATAAAACTCAACGTTTAACCTACTCACGCCGCCTTGTGCCCGCCCTCACAGTCGGCCATATTTGCGGAATACACCACGCCGCCATTGACCCTGGCCATTGACCAGAGGTCGCAATCGGGTACCCGATACCCGTACCATACCCGATACCCGGCTACCCGTACCCGGCCGGGTACGGGTACGGGTGCCCATTTGCGACCCTGGTGCGGCCGGGTATGGGTACGGGTAAGGAATCAAACCCCGTTTGCGACCTCTGCCATTGACCGAGCAACCCAACGTTCCTACCAGCTCCCTCCGCAGGAATGTGTTTTAAATACCATATTGGGGAGGGGAGGGGGGGTCGCATGAGCACCGTCTATGACAATGAAAGTTCATGATATGACAATATATCCAAGGTGTCCTTTCCCCGCCATCGTGAGATTCTGACCAATGTGGACTCTTACCTCCGCAATGCTCACCCAATCCCTGTGCTGTACGCTCTGGGCGTGAATCGGTAAAAAGCCGCGAAAACCTAAAATGGAAGTCATTATGCTACAAACAAACAGGACTGGTGCTTGCCATTGGAACGTGGAGTTTCGGACACTGGGTTAGGGAGCTGCCAATGCAATTGAGAGCCACCACCATTGCTCACTTGGGCTATGGAGACACCTTGACTTTGGCTTGACATAATCATTCTTATTATGCATTCTCATCCCATCGGTATGTTTAGTAATGCTGACAACAAATTGTTGCCAAGCTCGTTAAATTTATGGACGTTGAGTGAAAAAGAATGATATTTTGAGCAAGTCTGCAAATTGCAAAAATGACAAATGATTTTTTTTAAAAATAAACCATTCTCTTTATTTCTTATGACCTGTTATATCCCGATGGTGCTACTCAGGGCATGCAATTATAAAATCTCACCGCCACCAAAACATCCCTTCATGTCAAGCAACGGCTCTGGAAGTTGACACAAGAGGAATACCTCAAGAGCCATTTCAATTCCTCCCTCTCTCCAAAAAATGCTTTCATGCCAAGATACGCGCTGTGGAGTGAAACCAAGTATCACCTGCTGTGTATTGGGACTATATACATTACAATACTCATGTGTGGCCTCGTGTTAATGGTAAGTTCAACATACATACATAAACACATCTGGATTTGCCTTCCATTGATCACCAGTTTAATATCTATAATCAAGGTTTTTTGGGTTAGATCACGTAAATGTGTCGTTAAACCAACCACCACCCGACAGGGCCAATTAGTCAGGTTTATCATCTATCCAAAACGTGCCAATTAGTTACTACTTCGGCACTAACCGGTTGTGATAGAGAGTAAACCCACAACGTTAACAGTGCCACGTTTTGTTTACGTGACAAGCCGATCTAACCCAAAACACTTTTACCGTGGACAATATTGGTCGCGAAAAGCCTACGAGTTTAATATCCCACAACATGGCAGTTGAAGCAGTGGATACGTTTCCTATATCTCCCCGGCTTGTCACCCCAGGAGGAGCGATGGGGTTAATCCATCGCTGCCGACCAGGATTTGAACTTGTCGCAGTGCTAACCTGTTGGATACAAATGAGACCATGACTCATAACCGCGTAGTGCATGGGGGGAGCGATGGCACATTTGTTAGTGCACCACGCTACGAGCCTACAAATCGGCAGCTTTCGTTGAGGTCCCAATAACGAAGGACGACGATCAAACAACTCCTACGACTAACAGAGCACCTTCACACAGCGGTGAATTAACAAAAGGTGGACCATTAAATATTTTCATTGCGTGGTAAACATTTCAGTAAGTGTCTATAACTGCACTCACCTGGGGTTTCCCTGCAAAAGTAGAATTTGATCCCGGTCTGCTTTCAACAGTCATGAATAATGATAATAGTTTTTACTTCGAAAGCGCCACACAGTATTCACTCACCCTGACAAAGAGAGAATGATTCAGTGGCGCGATGAACTAGAGACGAGTGGGAAAGCAGCCGCACAGTCCTCTATATGTTTAAGGTGTTGTCGGCCAATTCATAGTGCTTACACGTGGGGAGGAAAACTAAAAAAACCACCCACGTGTGTGAGGTCGAAACACTCGATCCCATACAGACAGAAAAGGCCAGACTGAACAGGTGAGAGCCTGGGTGAGACCGTGAGAGCCTAGGCAGGTCCTGTACATATTAACTACTGAGTGTTTACATGTGGGAGGAAAACAGAGCATCCAGAGAAAACTCACACGTGCGAGGGGAAAACGCTCTATCCCTTACATACAAAAAATGTACCCGTAAAAACAAAGTTTTTCACTATAAATCCTTTATATGCGTGGCGGCTAGAGTCCTCTCGTCCTCTGGCTTGAGATGGCTGCCACCTATGGGTCAGATGATTGCATGCCAGCATTAAGCAATTGGTAATTAAATATAATATTTTTGTCCTAAAAAGTGTAACATTTTGGAAAAAAAAATTCGCGAACATTAATTGTCACGCACAACGAGTCTGTGTGGAAAATGTCAGCTCGATTGGATCACGGGAAGTGGGTTAAAAAACAACCGAAATATTTGCACGGTCGTAAGCAAGCAAGCAAGCGCGCAGGTGAACTTAATATAAAGGATTTTAAAAAGATCGAGTCCACATATTTGCTGTACTGCCTTATCCTTGCGAGCCAGGGTATGGCTCCTCGACGCCTCGGGGAAAGGAGTTTCACAACGTCTGTTTTAATCGTTGAGAGGAAATAACATTTCAGCTATCGGTTGAAGGGCCTAGCAGTTTTGTGTCATACATTCACGCAGGTGTGATTAATAATACGTGATTATGATTATTGATGGGCTCTCACCTTGTTGATTAAAACAATATCGTACCAAATGCTTTGTTAAAGGTGCTTGATGATGTGGATGATGATGATGATGATGATATTCGCCGTGTGAAGTGTTGGGATTTCAAATTTTAAACTTTACAGTTCTAAAATACGTTCTAAGTAGCAAAGGCAATTGACCGGAAACAATTAAAACATTCGAATACGTCGTCTGCAGGTTTAAAGGGGAAACATTTATCGGATGTGGCTCGCTCATCAAAATTACCTCAATGATCCCGAATACGTTGCACTCCTTTTTGAAAAGGGGGTTTTGTCCGCGATGCTGAAACCCGTCTTCTGTTATTTCCGGCAAAGTCTGGCATCACACAAAACAAAGGAAAATATCCCCCGTATAGCTTGTGCAGACTGTTAGGGCAAGTGCTGTTAGCGAGCACCTATGAAGACCAGCAAGGCACACGAGGGGATGGGTGGCCAACACTCAGCCCGGCCGCCTTTGTCTCCCCAGTGGCGGTGTTCGCACACCAACACCATGGACTTATTTGAGGCTGACCTCGGGGAGGTCCAGGACCGATTCAGATAATAGTCACTGGTTTTGGACGTGAGCGGGAATCAAACTCGGGTCCCAGGGTTCGTGGCGCAGCGTGATAACCGCTAAACCACCCCAAAAAAGAACACAAGCACAGATGCCCGTTACACAACGCGCCAGGTACTCATTTGAGGCTGAGTGGACCTAGGGGAGGCCCATAACCGGTTCAGATAATCACCACTGTTGTTGGCCTTGAGTGGGAATCGTACTCGGGTCCCCGGGTTCACACACACACACATATGCCCGCGTAAGCACGCACGCGTGCCTTATCTTATTTGTGATTGCGTGACACGAATGTGTGACATTGACCACAATCTAGGGAGGAAAGCGCATGCGGAAAAAACCTACCTCCCCCCCCCCCCCCCCCCGGGGGGGGGGCCGCCCGGATAAGATCGTACGAGTAGTATGTAGTTTATTTTTTTGTTAAAGTAATACTGCAATGTCAGTCGAGCGCAAACACAATTAACGACTCAATAACATGAACGCATTCGGCAATGACACTGCCCTAAAAGACAAATATGCAGAACATTTCTCTCTGCCATGCGGAAAGTCCTGTCGTCTAGAACTTCACCTATTTTTTTAATCCTTATTAGAGCAGTGTTATGGACAGATGTGCTGAGGTTTTTTTTGTCTAATTATGTTTGAGAGGCAGAACAAAAATATATCAGAAGGCGACATCAAAGTCTGGGAAAAGTAAAAGTGTCCTGAGGTGGCTTTGTGTGACTCACGGGTCAGAGCATAAAGCTGACAAAAATTGAGGGCCTGGGTTTAAATACAGGCAGCAACTGGTGGATACAATTGGAGTTCCAGGTATAGCGCAGCACTGCACACAACTATATATTACATCTGTGTTTTCACCTAATTTAGCAAAATTTCATCTCTGAGAAATTAAACATTTAGGGATAAAAAAAAATTCGGGGTGAGATTGCGTAAGAATAAATGTGTCGTTAAACTACCACCACCAGACACAGCCAATAAGTAAGTTTTAGCACGTAAACAAAACGTGTAAATTAGTTACTAGTGTGTTGGAGAGTAAACTCACAACAATTACGACGTTTCGCCCGGAATTACATCCAGCAATCATTTGGCGGTTTTAGCCAGAATTCTGTGTCGGGTGATGGGCGGTTTAACGACACATTTATACTTCCGCGATCTATCCCAAACTAAACCCTTTAAAATGAACTAGCTTGACTACCCGGCTTCGCCCGGGACTTGGATTCTTGTCTTGGATTAATACACGGCCTACGCGGAGGGTGGGGGGGGATGGATGCGTGACGTCAGCAGGCACACTGCGTGACGCTGCCGAATGCGGGTGACATCACAGATGTGACGTCACCGCTCACTTGCCGTGCAAAATATATTCATTATTGCGCCCCCCCCACAAAAAATATACAAAAGTCTATTTTTTATACTTTTTGCATTGTGTACAGTCTGGAAGCTACCCACATGTCAAATTTCAAGTTTGTTGCATGTCGGGAAGTATGCTAAACATTTCGAATAAACACACATTCACAAATTTCCATTTTAAATATATAGATAACATTGGTCGCGAAAGCCTACTTGTCAAACGAAACATTAAGACTTGAAAGGAATGTAGAAACTAGTTCTCATATATCTCCTTCTCTGGGCCATTCTCTAACACTGCTCTGGAGCACGACTTCGAAATGAACTTTGTATTATAGATATAGCGATCTCATGACACCACGAATACAATCGGAATACATTTGGGAATTTTCTAAATAAAAATAACATTTGTGTCTCACTCTGCACATGGTAAAGCTCATCGCCATTAGCCTTCCTTTGCCAGTGACACAAATTCCACATTACTATGGTGAGGGGGAAACTCCCATGGGACACTTGCTATTTGCTCCCTACAAAATAGTATTTGCGCTACCGACCAAGAAGGCTTTCTGCTCGGGCTACTATCACGTATGAGATGGTGGCGCATGCCTGCAATGCAGCGCTTTGGAGGTGGCGAGGATTGGCAGATCACCACACAGACGCTGTGAACCACCATTGCCGTGGGCCAGGAGAAGGCAGACCAACAAGGCATCTAATCGCCATTGGTTTCCCACATGTACGGGGATATAGTGTTGCCCCCTCGCATGCGTGCGTTTTCCCCAGGTGGTCTGGTTTCCTCTTTCTTGACTAAGCACTCGTCATTAATTGGCTGAAAACACCTTACAAAATAAAATGCAGGACCCTCCTGCAAAAGAGTCCTACACCTCAGTGTGGCTAACTAGCCATACTGTGTTATTATCCTTCAAACGTAAGGCGCAGTAAGACAAGCAGGGCCCACAAAATTGTAGGAGATATTTTTCGATGACGTGCTCATAATTTGACGGCATGGTTTAAATACAAATCATTTTGAATGTACGTTACTGGCATCGAATTGCGACCGTGTCGCAAGGCGCTGCAAAGAAACTAAATGTTCATTCCAACAAACAAGAACAAAAGTGACAGCCACGCAGGCATTCAATAGAATGTACCGCATCGGCTTGAAGTAATCAGAACACGCACATATTTGCATGAATCTTGCAGACATTTATTCCAGTTCTTATGATTTTTTTCCATTAAACTCTACTTATTGATGTGCTAATATAACTATCTGAATCCGACCACGCTTCGCGTTAATCACGTGACTGCTTTGTGATCACCCCCACTCTGAATCTCCCCCCCCTCTCTCTCTCCCCGCCCCCTGTGAAAACAGACTCTGCTCCTCCGTGCAGCTTACTGCTGCTCTCTGCTTCCTTCTCTCTTTCCCCTCTATTCTCTCCTCCCCTCTCATCATCGCTATCATCATCATCGTTACCATTGCCCTCTCACCCCTCACATTCTTTCTCCCCCAGTGCTCTTTCTCCCTTCCTCGTGCTCGTCGCGAGCCGTGCCCTCTTTCGTTGTCCATCCTTCTTCCCCTCATCACATCCTCGACTCTGCTCCCATTCCCCGTGGCTGCGGCGTGGCCACGTGTACAAGCTGTGTCGCACTAAACCCGCAACGAGTGAATTTGACGTTAGAAGTTGCTCTGCTAATATTATTTGCAAAGTGCACAAATGTTGTCGTTGGGAATATGCAATTAGCGATAAGAGCAGGAACGCTCGTGCAGGAACACTCTTTATTTAATTAATGATTAGGCAAAAAAAAATCTCCTCTGCAGGGCCCTCCAAAATACGAGCCCTTTGACCCAGCGAGGTTCTCCTGGATAATTGATATTTGACACCATACGTGAACAATTTTCGCCTCCCCCAAAAAGAAACTGTTTCCTATAACAGAAGGGTATATACTTTCAAATCCCACAAAACGAATTCACCCCCCACCCCCCGCAATTATTCTACATTAATTTGTCTCATCTGCGCACTCGCCAACTCGACACCTTCATCTCGCAACTTAATTAGCGATTCGTGGAGGGAGCGAGCGGGCGGGCAGCCTTGAAAGTTTCACGTTTCAAAGCGCCGCGAAAAGTGTGTGTGGGGGGCGGGGTGGCGAGCGAGCCACCTCTCTGTTAAGCCTCGGGTCAGAATCATTAACGAGTGATTGTGGGGGAGGGCGGTCACGGTTTCAAGGAGAGAGAGATTGAAACAAATAAACCGCGCTACACTTTTTGGAATCTTACGCGGCAACTCGCGCGTTTGTTTTGGTTTTTGATGTTCGGCAAAGTGACCCTGATTTAGAATGCGATAAATAAAATAGCTAATTAAAATATTTAAGGGCGCGTTCACTTTACATTCTCAAGTTGTCCCGCGCGTTGCATTTCGATGGGTCAATAATCGTCACCGAGCCGGTTGGGAGATCCAAGGATTCAACTCTGCCGGGTGACCGGTGGTGCGGGGAACTTCACCGCAGTTTTTCGCCGTTTTAATGTTTGTCGCCGCTTAAAATCAGGATTGGCCGGTGCTCACCCTTTGCAAGTGGCCCTAAGGCAGTGTTTTATATTTCACACTCCTGTCACAAGGGGCTGGAATACCTCAAAGACAAACACTTGCTAACTTGGGGCCTACATTGCGGCTCTCGTGTAATAGTGCTCTTAGAGATGATGGGCCACAAATGATCCGTGACTGGGGGTTGAACTCACAACCTTCCCATTTGTGAGGCCACAGTGCCACCCAGCCATAGAGATTGTTAGGTCGACTTCTTTAGTGGCCCTGTGACATCATGCAAAAGAGCAAGTCACTGGATTTGCAAATCAGGTAAAAATGTCGCCTTTTAAAGCATAGTTAAAGCGATATGTGATGCTTCATTCTATAATGTTGGGTTTTTCTACAATTATAGTTACTCTTTGGTTCTTTCGGTAAAGTCACGTAGTTAGAAATAAAATAAAACAAATCACGACGTTTCGATCGCAACACAAGCAATCGTCATCAGGTAGGACAACCACAGCAAGAAACTGCTGAAGAATGCGTGGTTTTCCCACCTGATGTTGATTGCTTGTGTTGCAAACGAAACGTCATGATTTGTTTTATTTTATTTCTAACTAAGTGACTTTACCGAAAGAACCAAAGAGTATGGATTCCTGCAGTCACGAAAGCTTCAAATCAAAATTGATAGTTAGTTACATATTGTGATCGCGTCAAAAGCAGAATTGTTTATTCTTCAAACCGATGTTAACACGTTAAGCCATGATGATCATCGTCATCAGTAACACATTAATCATTATCATCAGCCACATTCTATCCACAGTTTGATGAAGGCCTCCTCACCCTGATGCCATCGCTGGCGGTCCGGCGCTGCCACATTCACGGCTGACTCCTGCGCATCGCGAGCCGATCACGTCGCTCCATCTCCACGGAGGTTCGCCCTCTCAGGCGTTTGATCTCTCCAGCCTCGGCTATCCGCTGCTATCCTCCCTCACAGCCACGTTGCGTCCTGCGTCGGCCAAATAACTCTTCTGAGCAGGCCGTGTGATTAATTTGCGAATTTGCAATTGTAGATTTGAAGCTTTCGTGACTGCAAGGATTCATATTCTTAGGTTTTTTCGGTAAAGTCACGTAGGTAAAAAAATTAATAATAATAAATAATATAAATAATAATATAAATACAATAATAAATCACGACGTTTCGGATGCAACTGTACTGGTTACAGTAAATCTAGCTGTGACGGTCCCACCTGATGACGGAGACTTGTGTTGCCTACGAAACGTCGTGATTTGTTTTTTTTATTTCTATTATTTCTATTGTTTTTTATTTTTTACCTACGTGACTTTACCGAAAAATCTAAGAGTATGACGCCAAATACAATCTCAACGCACGAGTGAAGTGGCACCACCCACGTGCAACGGGCCAAAAAAACATGCATTATATTTCATCGGTAAAGTTGTGTTGTGTGCGGCTTTATTTATGTATTTCGTTTGCCTTTTGGGGGAGGTGGGGAGGGGGTTCTCCCGAAAGTGCCAACCGGCTGGGTAAATACTCTGAACGCGTGCGCGGAGAGGCACGGAGATCGGCGTTGCTGCTGCTGCCGTTGCTGCTGCGTCTGCAGTTGATGTCAGCTCGGTCTCGGAAAGTCTCCTCCCTTCTCGCCGATTCGGCGGGCCGTTAGAGGACGCCTTCTTAACCCGTTTGTGCACTTGTGATGTGATGGCATAAAACGAAAAATCCCGCCGCCCATGACCCTGACTATTTCTGTGCCACGACGTCAACTCGAGCACAAGCTCGGCGCAAAGTGCCGTCGATGCTGCCCATCTTGTCGCAGCTTCCTTCCCTATGCCAGATTCCACGATTGCATCGCGTGGATGAAGGTTTTCTTCTTTGGTGGGCTGAACTCTGGGTTCGACTCCAATCCCTTGTGTCTACACTCCACCGCACTATGCTCCCGTGACGAGCCCCAGTGTCTCCGTATGACGGCCACGTCTTCTTTCGCATGGCTGATGTAGCTGCAGAGCAACAATGACGATTTCCCAAAGCCAGGTAACCACGACAGGAGTTGCGGAGTGCATCGCTGTGACGTCCACTTCGTATTTGTGGATCGGGAATTGCATTGTTTTTTGGTCTGTCCTGGATGACCGCAATAACACATCGGGGAGTTTTTAATTTTCCATTTGTGCATCGGGTATCCGCATCTGTCATTATTTGTACGGATGCAGTTTAGGGCAGACCATGAGCTTCGTGGAAGATCAAACCCAGGCATCTTCTACGTTGGGTCTTTCACAAGGTCTGTGAGTTCTTTTGAACTCCATTCAGCTCTGCAGGCTTCATCGGTGTCGAACTTGCGTTGTTGAAGGTTAAGCGCGTGGGTCCAGAAGGGCGTGCGTGACTTCGGGCGACGACGAGTGACGTTATCGAGTTCCTGACGAATGGTAAGGGGCGACTGTTTGCCTCGATTCGCATGGACTTCCCGGAAGGTCGCGGCGTTGCGGCGGGTGGGTGCGGGAGGGATGTGTGACAGCACGGGCAGCGTTCGACTCGAGGGTTGCAGTGTTGAGTTGGACATCGACAAGTCGAGTTCAATGCTGCAGAGTCCACAACGGCCATCGTTGATGTCCGTAACACTGATGCTGATGCTCCCCAGCTTGTGCTTGCCAGTGTTTGGACCAGCTTGACCCTTGCTTTGGTCTTGGCAGCTATCTTTCTCAGGTGGTCGTGGAAGGTTAGCGTACGGCCCAGCTCACTCTGAGATAGGTTGGGGTGGGGTCGTGTCGCACGGTGTTGTCACAGAAGGTCACTTGGTGCTCATATTATCAAGACGAAATGTAGTGGCTGTTGGTGTCTTGTGGAAATTTGGCTTGAGCCTCCATTTCCGTCAATATTCCCCCACGGTGTTTAGGTCTTGGTTCAGAGTGGACTCGATGTTGTTTGAAGTGGCTGCTTGCTTTGCCAGGGCAAGATCATCGGCATATACACATTTACGTGACCCAGCTAGTGGCATGTCCCTCGTACAGACATTGAAGAGTCATACTCTTAGTTTTTTTCGGTAAAGTCACGTAGGTAAAAAGAATTATAATAAAATAATAATAAATGAAAATAACGAAATTAAATCACGACGTTTCGGAGGCAACACAAGTCTCTGTCTTCAGGTGGGACCGTCACAGCCAAATTTACTGTATCAAGTGAAGGGAAATCCAAGAGACAAGATCTTATAAGATCTACCTAAAGATGGAGACTTGTGTTGCCTCCGAAACGTCGTGATTTAATTTAGTTATTTTCATTTATTATTATTTTATTTTGTTATTATTTACCTACGTGACTTTACCGAAAAAAACCTAAGAGTATCATCCTTGCAGTCACGAAAGCTTCAAATCTAGAATACATCGAAGAGTGTTAGCGCGAGTGCTGACCCTTTTGGTAATTCATTGTTGAGGAGCCGGGGTGAGCTCGATTTGTTGCCCATATAGACGCGAAGTCGCCTATTGCTCAGCATTGTCCACATCAGGAGTATTGCTTCGAGGCAGTGAATGGTCCTTACGAGCTTCAACATGAAGCCCTGAATCCAGACTGTGTTGTGGACCGACAGCAAGTCCGGTCGTGGATTTCTTCTGGAATCTGGCCTCGATGCGCGTCACAAGGGCCAAAACGTATTCACCGCAGCTGCTATGTCCAGGCCAGAATCCTGCTCGTTCTTCGGGTATCACTGACTCGACGAGAGGGATGATTCCCCGGAGGATGATGCATTCCAGGAGTTTATAGGTCGATTCCTGTTAACATCCCACTGAGTGGTACCAACTTTATCGACCCTTCAGGTATTTTTATTATTATTAAATCATCGGTTTATAACTGCATGACTGCATCGTGTTTCTAGTGCATCAAATGCCATTTGGTTGGAATGTTGGGCTAACGTTTGCCCAACGTTCCACGTCTACTGGGTAAGACGGAGAGGTTTTTTTGCGTGACACTCATGTTGCCAGTGGTGCATTTTCTCAAATAACAAAACATCAGAACACGTTCGTCAAAAGCACTGCCGCCTTCAAAGGAAACACACATATATCGTCGGTGACGTTCTGGGCAATGAACCTTTCCTAACTCCTGTATCATTCCCATGCATTTCTCATGATCCACACATCACACACAATCTCCTCTTTCTGATGATGATGATTGCAATGCTTTCCTGCCATGTTCTATTCCAATCTTCCAGGTTGCTTATCCTGCCATTTCATTCCTAGTGTACCCTGCGTGTGCCTACGAAGAAAAGAAGTGTCGTTATAAGTTACTTTGTTAAGATCCAGTTCTCTGATCCATACTTTCACGTGGGCAGTAGTTGTCACAGTTATGTTTAATGGAAGTCTAAAAACTACTTTTCATTTTCTCTTTTAATATATTTTTTTCCCTTGCACCCGGGACATTGCATTTAAATGACCACTAAATTACTTCATGCGGCGTTTTAAACGAGTCTTATATTACAGCCCGGGACAAATTTAAACTTCTCTAGAAATCAATCGCCACATTGCCACACGCTCATAATGCAATGGCAGAGCAACTTACAGATAACGGCTGTCACATTTAAACTTATAGCAGACAAAACACAACCACGTATGTGTCCTGAAACCATTAAAGACACGTTTTCGGCATTTTCTTTTTCGTATTAACAACATATAAATCCCAAACAGTGGAGGAAAACAACGCGAAAAATTGTCTAACATTTTCCAACACCACACGATATGGTTTCCAGAGGTAGGCTTTGCAGCAGTGAGCACTGGTGACTAGCCTGTGCTAATGAGTCCTAATAACTATGAAACTGGTCCACAGTTGTCTATCAATGCATCGCTCATCGCTGTTGCCTCAGTTGGTCGCATTTGCACGTGACGGTGCGCTAAGACATGAGGACCACAATGCACTGCATCCGGAAGCGCCGACGGTGTGCATCTGCATTTGCCGCACTTTTACCGCAGCTCCAATGACCCCGATGAAGCAGTAAATATGTCGCGGGCTTGGAGGGCATCCATCTGATGATGCTGGTATTGACCGCCTTCCTGACATCATTCAGGTCAGCTTTCGTGACGTTCCAGAATTTCGATGCAAACCAACACGATGATCACTGGGTGGTGCCGTGTCAAGGAGGGAAGAGAGACAATTTCCGAGCGTGTGTCTCGGAGCAGTGATGGATCGTCCATTATGATGGACGACAATCAAAGATCGGGCGGAAAAGTCCCCGCACCGATCTATCTGAGTCAGTCATTTTGCGTAGAACAAGAGGCACGTGACCTCCATCGAGGCCCGGTCTATCGCACTACTGACTCTGGAAGACTGGCGACAACTCAGCCATGGGTGAAAGTTTGGAACTCACGGTCCTCACAATCAGGAGCTCTGCATCATCTCTACCAACTGAGCCATATAGACTCAGTGCACTGGCCAAACAGGCTTTTAACGATGTCTCTTGGGTACAAAGTTGTTACATTTTGCGTTGATCGCTCTCCATCACACCAGTGGTGGTGCCCAAGCGGTAATAAATGGCGCGTTTTGTTCACGTGATCATTTTATTAACTGGCTGCGTCGTGTAGAGGAGGTTTCACGACACACATTTTACTTATAGAACTCTTACCCAAAAATCTATTACGAATCTCAGATCGTCTGTCCACCAAATGCAATTCATAACGACGAGAGACTAAAATGAAATAAAAAAAACTTGTTATAAATGAGAAATTGACCGAATGAAATAAACGTTATAAACCTGATAGCGTTTGGCAACCAATTTCACTAACCTTGCTTTTAAGTTAATTATAATTTTAAAAGGGTTCTTTAAATAGGGAGCGATTTCAAGACGACACAAATCGCAGCGCTTGGCTGTGTGTTCAATTTTGTTTCTATTCTTGTGCATGTAATGGGTTTAACATAAAGCGGAGAAGCCCACAGCGGTGGTATTATCAGTTCTCTGAATATGAAAGAAGTTATTAACCCCCCCCCAAAAAAAAATCCTGGCTATATTCCCAGGCACCTATGCGCACTCCCGATGGCTCGCCTTAATGCTATTATTGGCTCAAGTAACGCACGTGGGAGTATTGGCCCCTTAGTGTAATACACTCTGTAATGCTTAAAGTACACTTTGATAATACAAAAATGAAATAATACCGGAGACGGTTGGGATTGACACGAATAAACTACACTTTCAAAAGTCAGGTCGACAATTTCGGGCTGCAGAATAATTAGTTTTTTTTCTGAAATAAACTCTTCTTTTTTGTTAAAGCAATATAAGAAATTCCGCGTAATTCATTGCATGCCTACGTTGATATGCTCTCGTTCAGTTTGCTCCCTTCTATTTTCTACACCGCAACAAGGAGTTTGAACAAAGTGTCTGGTGGTGCTGCTGCTGCTGCTGCGTTGGCACTGATGCCACAAGCAACGAAAACTCAACACATTTGGCAATAACACTGTGTGGCCTTAAAATAAAACGATATATAATGTGACGTTTCAGGGCAATGGCCGGTCTTCATAGCACATGTACGGTGAAGAAGGACCATTGACTGACATGACATTTATTTTTTTCTCTCAAGGCCACACAGTGTTATTGACGAACGTGTTGACTTCTTTGCGTGTTTGCATTAAACTGAGCAAGAAGGTCAGGTCTGTAGGCAACGCACGAGCACGGCCACCATGTATGCGTGTGCCCATCGTGCCTCTGACACACTGCTCGGCCCCGAACAAACATCGGCAGCAATCGAGGGACATCTGCACCGGGTGCTGGAGCAAATCCCCTGGATAAACTCACGCTAGCCAATGCAGTGAAGTCTACGGTCAAAACAACCGCCTGTGACTAAAACCGCATTGAGAACTTCATCTCAGTAGTGGAGTCATAAAGGGCTTCCATTTCAGATCAAGATAAATACATGATAATTGGTTTTTTACCCTTTTTAACCGCAGGTATTGTAGTCAATGCAAACATGACTCCTTGTAAAAAAAGTGTCAGTTTTGTTGCCAGATTAAAGGGTCAAAAACCAATTATCATATTTTGCTACTGGCAAAGGAGGTTCCAATGGAGATAAATACATATTCAGCGGGGGCAGTCAAGTGATGTCATAGAGAGAGAGAGAGAGAGCACCATCAGAGTGAGGTAAGAGATAGGGTACAGCCAAAGTAAAGCAAGCGAGAGAGAGAGACACACACACACAGCCAAAGGTGATGAGAGAGAATGATAGAGATAGGGCACCGGTAGTGTCCCACTGGGGTCCCCCCAGAAAAACACAATTCCTGGCCCAACATCCAACCGCAGTCCAGAAGGAGTTGTAAGAGCTTCCATGGCGCAGAAGAGCCCACTCACTCGCCACTCGCCCGCCCGCTCCCTTCTCCGGAGGGGCGTGTGTGAGTGGTTTTGTAAGGATGATGTGAGCACGGGAAGGACCTGTGCTCGCTCCCGTCTGACGGCTGAGACGCAACGAGCAGTCCGGCACCTGTGACCTTCCCTTTCTCTCCCGGCTCTGAATACAGATCCATCGATCGCCAGCCCTTCCTGCCAACGCACACACAAACGCAGTTTGTGTGTGCGTGGGGGAAGCCGAGTTCGATTCCCGTTCGCGACCAATTAACGGTGGCAAGTGTTTGAAGCGGTCTTGGCCCTCTCCCCCAGGTTGACTCAGCCTTAAGTGCAGTGGGTGAAAAACCCCAGCACAAGGGAGACGACTTTGGCCGTGTATGGTGCGGGTCGCACCGCCCCCTCTCTGTGTCGCGCTGGCCTTCATAGGTACCACTCGCGAAAAGCACTCGCCCCGACAGTGTGTTGAAGGCTATACAGGACATCTTTGTCTTTGGGCGCATACAATATTAATATTGTATGCAATATTAAGTATTTGTGAGCAGCAGTAATGTAGTGCTTAGCACAACTGCACTGTGAATGTACGTTGAACCTCTTTCGCACCGTACGTAGCTAGCCGGGCTAATCGGAGGTGCGGGGGAAGCACAACAAACTAAACACGCAAAACTGTTCTAAACAATGAGTTCACAATCTAGATTTACAAGTGCATAGCTCCAGTCGCTTCCTAATATCAGAAGGAAGAGCGTTCCAGACGGCCGCAGGAACGCATCTGAAAGTGCGCGATGCAGTGGCCGTCTTTGTTCGATGGCCAGCTGCGAAGATGAGTACGCGTGATGGTTTATATCCCTCATTTGTGGCAAGCACTTTGTGTGTAATGAGCTCGACCTGATAATGTATTAGTTCGGCAAGCACTGGACGGACTTTGATTCCCAGCTATGTCCAGCGTCAGCGGCGACAATTACTCAGTTTCCGTGGCTTTAGACACTGAGCGATTCCTGAAGAAGCTCCCAGCACATGCAGCAAAACGTCGAACATCGTCACGCCGAACAGAGTTGTACGGCACAACAACGAAAACCTACACGGCACTAAAATGTAATTTCACCATCGGCCATGGTCAGTCCATTGCTGGACGAAGGCCACCCTCCAAGCCGCCACCCCCTCTCATGGTGTTGCGATGCAATAGTCCACCCAGAACCTGAACAGATCTCATCGCTCAAATCCACCTCAATGGAAGTCCTCTCAGACGTGTTCCCTTGACCAGGTTACCAATCCGTCATTATTGTTGACAATTGTCCATCACCATTCAGAGAATGTATCATTATTTTCACACCGTGGGTGGCGAGATGTCAACTACCTCGCCTGGTGTACAGGAGGTCGTGGGTTCGATCCTGACCTGACGCCTGCTGTTGATTTGGAGTTTGCGTGTCTCTCTCACCGTGGTCGCGTCGATTTTTCTCCGGGTCCTCCGTTTTCCCCACTACGTTTAGAACCAATAATGCGTTAGAGTATTTGGCTGCTATGCATTTCCACGTGATAAGCCACTTCGTTGAACTATCATTTGTGGCCAGGGCACGTCTGAAAAATATCTACATAGCTCAGTGGGCTTTAGCTGGTACAAAAGTTAACCCGTAAAAACAAAGTTTTTCACTATAAATCCTTTATATGCGTGGCGGCTAGAGTCCTCTCGTCCTCTGGCTTGAGATGGCTGCCACCTATGGGTCAGATGATTGCAGCGCAAGCATTAAGCAATTGGTAATTAAATATAATATTTTTGTCCTAAAAAGTGTACAATTTTGGAAAAAAATGTTCACGAACATTAATTGTCACGCACAACGAGTCTGTGCGGAAAATGTCAGCTCGATTGGATCACGGGAAGTGGGTTAAAAAACGACCGAAAGATGTGCACGGTCGTAAGCAAGCAAGCAAGCGCGCAAGTGAACTTAATATAAAGGATTTAAAAATAAAATCGTATGCACGAACCAGTCCCAAAATGTGGGATGACAAAGACGATCCTTGCAGCGCTCGAATGTACATCGTCAGACAAATCGCAAACAAAGATGCCCACTCCGGTGAGATTATTAGGTGGCTGCTTAATGAACAGCATGACCATCGAAACCACAGAGATATCCGCGCTATCCCAATGAGGCTCGTCTGTCTGGCTGGCACTCTTAGAGACCCACCGTATCACGATCACAGGCAGCGCGCGTTGCATTAGTCAGCATCATGCCGAAGCCAACCATATTTCATGTTTACGGCTCTCACACGAACCCAGCCGCAGGTATTAAAAGTTGTTTAAAACAAAGCGTGGACATGAATCAATGATGAGGATAGCTTCTAAGTAGACGGCATTTATACACCATATGGACGAGCATATATCTTATTACATATACGACTTTGCGTTTGCTTTGTTTTCATCGAGATTGCTTGCAATCGCCCACACATTACCGGAGCTAAATCTGCCGGCTCACCTTCCCTCTGCCTTTCTCCACCACCGTTGCTCGATCAAATCAACTCGTGAGCACATTTGTTTGTGCAGCCATTGTCACAGCAAGCACAAGGTTCTGACGGGGACGACGGCGCCACATTAAATACTCACTACAATGACAAAAATTGAAAGCGATTTGAATGACGGCACGCGATTTTGGACCATTTTGGGGGGGGGGGGGGGGGGGGGGGGGG
>CM025640.2:9157340-9177254 GCA_014621495.2 Entosphenus tridentatus
TGACGTCATTTATGGACGGCCCCTAAGACAAAAACAACCATCACGGGTTGAGTGCAGGTGCAGGAGCCGAACTCTTTGCTCGGAGTGATTTGAGAGGAGACGGAGCCGAGCCAAAGCGGAGAGACAAGAGCTTGAACCGCGAATGTTTGCAACGAGCAGCTCAAGATCCCCCGTATAGCCTGTAACAGACTGTAGGGGCAAGTGCTGTTAGCGAGCACCTATGAAGGCGGGTGGGTGGCCAACACTACGCCCGGCCGCCTTTGTCTCCCCAGTCAGATAATAGCTTAGTCACTGGTTTTGGTCGTGAGCGGGAATCGAACTCGGGTCCCAGGGTTCGTAGCGCAGCGTAATAGCCGCTAGACTACCCTAAAAGAACAGAAGCACAGATGCCCTTTTATTCTCACAGTCTGTTATTATTGGGTGTCTTTTTTTCTCTCTCAAATGTGTAAGGTCGGTATCACTGTGGGGTCCTCACAATCGCAGCCACAAATAAGAAGTAAGCATTTTTTCACGCGCCACCAAATGTTTTTTTCCCCTGATCTCTCTTGAATAGACGAGACCCGCAAGGCAATGCCGAGAGGGTCTAATTCATGTGCCGATGAAGAAAAAAAAGAGGCAATTTTTGCTTATAATTGGCCCAAAAAAATGGCCCAAATGGCCGCTATTTCCTGCAAATTTAGCCGATCACCACCGACAATTGCCAGGTACTGCCTCATTTCCACCAGCAGATAAATAATGTCCATGTTGTCCGTATTGATTCTCATTTGGATCTGATGATGGTGATGAACAGATACTGCGGCTAACCACACACACACACATTGCGTGATGATGGCAGCAGAGAGAGCTGTCCTGGGTGAGATGGCGACATGAACAGTTGCAAAAGCGTCCATCCTCCAGCGATTATCATCTCAAATTTAAATTAAAATATTAATTGATCTCACACGTTCACCTTCACCTGAAAGGCAAATGGTAGCTTTGTAAAAGCTGTGCACGGCTTGCAGAGATGAACTCGCCTCTGTGAAAACGGCACGTGTCCTGCACGATTTTACAGGCTATACTGCCATCTCGAGGTGAAAGTAGGTTGTTCAATGAGATGAAAAAACACGAGGAAGAATGAGAACGCCAGCATTTGTCTTCAAATGTCCCCAACGCCATGCAGCACAATGTCTTCCTCATGAAGCCAACAACAACACACACTTGGTTACCGATCGTACGCATGTATATTGAACTTCTTTCGCACCGTACGTAGCCAACCGTGCTGATTGGAGGTGCGGGATTTGATATTTAAGCAGCTTCGTGGTGACATGTCAAGTTAAAAATAAAAATTTGGGTAAAAAGAAACATAAAACAACGTGTATTTTGAGGTAGTTTGACAACCACTAATATATGAAATTTACAGTACAATACTCCAGAACAGGCCACTTTTTATTGTTGGCAGACAGAAAATATGTAACGTGCTCATGGAGTGTGTGAAGGGTATTCTCAGTAAATGAATTCGTGACTATAACACGAATATAGCGTAGAAATCACTCGGCTAAGTGTCACATTTCAGCAGAAGGTTCATACGAGTCCCGAACTGTATACTGAAAGGCCGAGACAGCTTTAGTGCCATCAGAACCCAAGGGAGCAAACTTTAAAAACTACATCCACAAATTATATTCTTTGGTTCGTTAATATTTTCATGGAAAAATATGAGACGGACGACATCCAGGCATCCACTCTACGCCCGTCCTTGTGGAAGAGATACGTGGATGGCACGTTTGTCATCTGGCCACATGGCCGACCGGCTCTGAACCAATTCCTCAACCACATCAATTCCATACACCCAGCCATCAAATTCACCATGGAGGTAGAAAAAGATGGCATGCAACCTTTCTTGGATGTCCTAATCAAAAAGAGACCAGATGGCTCAATGAGCCATTCTGTCTACAGGAAAGTAACCCATACTGACACCTACCTAAAACCTGATTCCCACCACCATCCATCCCATAAGAATTATTTTATCAAAACTCTACACCATAGAGCTCAATGTATCTCCGACCATGAACACCTAACCAGTGAACTCAAACACGTACACCAAGCTCTCAAGGCAAATGGACATTCTGCCTACACAATCTGCAAAGCCATCACCCCAACCATGAGGAAGGAGGCATCCCAGGATCCAATCAAAACGATCACTTTTCCATACATAGCAGGGATAACCAAACATATTTCCAAAATCATTAACAAACACAAGGTCCAGGTCCGATTTAACACAGAACATAAAATGTGTGATCTGATCCCATCTGTGAAGGACAAGATTCCTGGCATGCAATATCCCGGTGTCTACAAACTAATCTGTATCTGCGGCAGCAGTTAGATTGGGGAAACTAAACGACATGTCTCGGATCGTGTTCATGAGCATAAGGCAGATTTTAAACACAGTAGGACCAATTCTTCTGCTGTGGCTAATCATTATTTTAATGCGGCTAGCTCACATGAAATTGATTTCTCTAAGACGATGGAACTTTGCAAGCTTACTGGCTATCAACAAAGGTTCGTTCACGAAGCCATCCATATATACAGACACAGACACAATTTCAACCGAGACGACGGTTATAAACTCAACAATCATTGGAAAGATGTCATCAAACACTTTGGGTCATGACTTGATTTGTGTTTTCTTATCAACCTCCACCGTCAGCAGTGTGGGTGTGTGGAGCGAGGTGCAATGATTGCCTGGCGGCCCTTTGATTGGTGTAGTGCTGATGACACGTGGGCTACGCCCATCTCTAAACCTTTATAAACAGTTTGCCTTTAGAGGCTAACCCCCCTTTTCCTGACGACGACCGCTTGTGTTGAGATCGAAACGTTGTGGTTTTTGTTTTTTATTTTATAATTATTACTGAAAGAACCAGTAATAAGTCTATATTATAGACTGCCAGTACATTCACTAAGTTTAAGAACCAGGCTACAGTCTACATGATAGACTGCCAGTGCGCTCACTCATTTAAATAACCATTGCTACAGTCTACATTACAGACTGCCAATACGCTCACCAGCTTAAAAACCAGGCTACAGTCTACATTACAGACTGCCAATACGCTCACCAGCTTAAAAACCAGGCTACAGTCTACATTATAGACTACCAGTACACTCACCAAACTTAATAACCAGGCTACAGTCTACATTATATATTGCCAATACACTGACTCCGATTAAGAACCAGGCTACAGTCTACATTAGTGTTTTTTCTGTTTATTATTTTTTCTTACTTTTTATTCACTTTATTTATTATTATTTTTATTATTATTATTTTCTATCGACGTGACTTTACCGAAAGAACCAAAGAATATGAATTGCTACAGTCACCAAAGTTTTAATCAAAATACATCCACTAAGTTGAAAAGATAGCAATATTAACAACTGCCTCTGGGTGGCAGTAGATCTCAATATTTGTTCAAGCGTAGATGTTCGCAGTAGCGTTGCACAAGCGCCATCATGTGATATGAACTGAAAACTAAGAAACTTTATTTTATTTTATCAGTTAAGGTCCACTCAGCTCTAGAGCTCTCTTTTCAGAAGCGACCTGGCCACAAATGATAGCTCAACGAAGTGGCTTTTTACATGGAAATTTAAAGCAGCTAAATGCTCTCTTTTACTGGTAGGAACCCACTGGTTCCACCAGCCCACAGGGGATTATTGTGTCCGTCCGTCCATCGTGAAGGGAGGGGCTGGGTGTGGGAGGGAGGGGCTGGGTGGGGTGGGGCTGGGTGGGGAGGGTGGGGCTGGGTGGGGAGGGGAGGGTGGGGAGGGGCTGGGTGAAGAGGGTGGGGAGGAGATGGGTGGCGAGGGTGGGGAGGGGCTGGGTGGGGGGTGGGAGGGGTGGGGCTGTGTGGGGAGGGGCTGGTCACCCCGTGGTGCCCTTATAAAACTCAACGTTTAACCTACTCACGCCGGCTTGTGCCTTCCCTCACAGTCGGGCATATTTGCGGAATACACCACGCTGCCGTTGACCCTGGCCATTGACCGAGCAACCCGACGTTCCTACCAGCTCCCTCCGCAGGATTGCGTTTCTAAATGTGGAGGTAAAAAACGGAGGGCCTGGAGAAAAATCCACACGACCATGGGGGAGTGAGATACGCACACTCAAAATATGCAGATGTTAGAGTCGAGATCGAACCCACAACCTCCTGTATACAAGGCGAGGTAGTTAACATCTTGCCACCTATATGGGTCCGACATTTTGCCCTGCGTGCCCCGAGAAATCAGTTTCTGAAAAAGCTCCTAGCAAGCACAGCGGAACGTCGTACACAGTGCCAAACGTCGGTGTGGTGGCGACCGGAATGATTTATAACCAATTGTCTATGGGCCTGTACCCCTCCATCCCCCACCCCACCCTTGAAACACAAGTGGGCATCAGTGATCTAAGTTAATTGGTCTGATGGGCACGAATTGAATGAATGCACCCCAAAACGCCTGGGAAGAGAAATCGGTGGTAAACCTGAACGCAACACTCAATCCAACCGTGGCTGTGGCGTACATCAAACACTGTAGAGTCGTGTCTAATTACCCACGTGCCTACAGGAATCTGTGGGCCCTCGACGTCAGTAGCTAAACATGTGTAGTGATTGTAGCATCACTGCTGTGTGCACACGTGTGACGTCACCATGTGGGTGAGCGTTACTACCACGTGGGCCTACACACACATGACGTCATCCCGGCTGGAGGCGGGAATGACGTCAGGGCCGGTTCTGGACTCGGGAGGCGTGGCCGGGGTGGGGCCCGGGCACGCGGAGGCCCATATAAGCAGCCGCCTCGCAAGGTTCGGGGCTGCCCGTATCAAGAACGAAGATGCATCGAGAAGACGCCAAGAAGCGTCAAGGCCCTCCAGTCAGCGGACCTGCCAGTAGCCCACATGGCTGGCTCACGCTATAGTAGCTGAGAGTGGAGAAGTGTGTGTTAGATAGAGTAGGTCAGTGGTTACCACCCTATGTGTAATGTACAGTGTTATAACACTTAATGTTCTAATAAATAGTGTTGCCTCCCAAGAAGTGTGCGCCTAGATTGAACCCACTACACATGTAATGAAACATTGCACCAAAAAAAATCTCAGTAACATCGGACGCCAAATGTCCGAGGACCCCCGAACTGAATTTTTTTCCGATATTGCGCCAAACGATGAAAATTCTGGAAAAGTGATTTCTCTAAATTGATGATGTTATTTTGGGCCGCAATCTTGTCCGTGACCTGGCAGCCAAATCAGCAGCGGGTAGAGTGCCAGAGACTCAGGAGGATGAAGGCATGAAACTCATCTTGGGCTGACGGCTTTCACCCTATTGCTCTCCAGGCAAATCTCTAAGTCTTTTCTCTAATTATGATACTATGTAGTTTATACTTTAGTTGTTTACGTGGTGGTTTTAGTTACTGCAGCTACATACTATTAACACTTCTTCCCTTTATTAATGCTACCCCTATTCCCTCCCTGTGATGCTTCTAATCCTGCATCATGCACGGGCAAAGTAGCACTATTCACATACCTGCATTTCCCATATCCTCTCCCTAGGATGCTGCTAATCCTGCATAATGCACGGACACAAGTAGCACTAATCACATACCTGCATTTCCCATAAATATGCTAAATTCCTCTTGATATGCAAATTCTTTTGTTAAGGCGCCCTCCCTTTCCCCCCCCCCCTTCCAACCCAGCTTATATATATGCTCCAAGCACGTGTGCTGTTTCATTCAGACGCTGTCGCCTCGACAGACCTGGTTTCACCTGAGGACGGCTGCTTGCGTTGTGGCCGAAACGTCGTGAGAATCATTTTATTATGTTTTATTTTTATTATTTTATTACTTCCCTTCTACGTGACTTTACCGAAAGAACCAAGAAGATGAATTCCTGCAGTCACGAAAGCTTTAAATCGAAATTTTCTCAGGTCATTAGAAGTCCTGGGTTTTATAATTTTTTTACAGATTCATATTCCTACACCACTCAAGACAATGCGGTTGCATGCAGGTCTCTCTCCTCCGTCGAGTATTGTGAGTTATTCTCCTTCCCACATATGTCCCGGTTGTTTCTACTTCAGAAGCGGCAACCCTCTTGTGCAAAGACAAAAGACAAAGATCACCCATAGAGGGTTTAGTTCGTTGTCCATCCCCCGTACCTTCGATTAGCACAGTTAGCTATGTATGGTGCGAAAGAAGTTCAACATACATATCCTTTAACACAGCGGTCACCAACCTTTTTGGCACCAGGGACCGGTTTCGTGACAATTTTTTCATGGACCGGGGGGGGGGTCATCATTGCGCATTTCCCCCTTTTCAAAGAAGCTCTCCAGCGACGTTTGTTTTGTACTCATGTTGGCTACTAGGGGTTAGAGCTTGTGGGCTGACCAACACTGTGACTGAGACTAGTGCACAGTGCGGGAAAAAGGCGCGGATGGAAGTGATAAATAATAAAATAATGGGAGCGGGCCACGCGCGGACTCACCGCTCTCACCTGCTGCTGCTGTGCGGCCCGGTTCATAACAGACCACGGACCGGTACCAGTCCGCGGCCCGGGGGTTGGGGACCCCTGCTTTAACATATTGTTGGGGCAACATCGCCCCTACTGTCAAACTACTGTAGACTCTGTCTGTGAAGTATAGTGACGTCATGATAGCCTTGCGCCTACGAAAAGAATGCCACGAATACCAAATGTGTTAAAAAAAAAAAACATTTTAATCAACATTGTCCAAAGATATTTCAGATGATGGCATACTGAGAAAAACGATCCCATTGATCTAACTGCTTAATCCGAGCTATATTAGTGCTTTGGCATTTGCATCGTCCTTGTACTGTCCACCTTTTAGCATATATTGGTCTAGCGCAAATGAGACAAAGCTTTGTTGTTTTCCATAGTCAGGAATGGTTGGCAATTGTTTTTTTTGTATTGGCCACGTAATGATTTTGAGCAAATATGTGTCGTGAAACCCTCTACCAAGTTGACATCCAAATAAATTCAATATCGTGTCAACTATTGTTGTTTCAGCTGGCCGGCAAGTTGAAGAGACGCTCCTCACAACCAAACTGAGCAATTAAGACGTTTCGTTTTCCGAAATACGCCAACCATCATCACCACCATCATCATCAGTGGTTCAATTGCAAATCCAGGAAGTGTGATTCATTTGGCGTATTTCCAAATGAAACGTCGTGTCCAAATTCTACATTTGTTTTTCAGGATGTGTTCATCGACTGGCCAGCGAGGGAGCTCCAAGAGTAGCAACTTTCTTTAGCTGTGATCTTTTGGTGGTGGTGGTGGTGGTGGTGGTGGAGGTCTTCCACGACACACATTTGTCGGTCAGGGGCACTGCGTAGTGGCCTCACCCAAAGAGATAAATTACGAATTTCATTATTGCCCACGAAGCCCTGCTCAGTGTTCGGGTCGCTGGGCTCGGAGGGCGGTTGCGCCAACCGCTCGCGACGAAACGCACTGCGTGGACGAGCGTTGATGAGTATTGGAAGTTAATATATCGCTAATGAGTGCGCTTTGGTAGCGGCATGTATATGGTGCTTCAAACAAAGTGTGACTGTGCACTGACAGTGGCATAACAATGCCGTGAAGACCGAGGCATTTTCTAACACCGTCAGAGTCACTTTCATGCACGTGTCATTTGCTAAATACCTATGTTGTTACTGTGGCTTAAAAATAAAAAATAAAATCCCCAGATGGGAACATTTTTCAATGAAACATCAAATTATTACCCGAAAAAAAGCCTTTATTGGCAAAATTCAATGTCGAGACATTTTTTGTACACGCAATTTTTTTACTTGAGCGATCGGGTTTTTTTTCTGATTAAAAAAAACAAAACATATTTGGCAAATTAGATTTGTTAAAATATGCAGTCTATGAAAGGCCCTCTTGTCTTGCCACTCCTACTGTCGGCCGGCAACCAGGACACGTGCCCTGAACCCCTAACATGTGGTTTTCATCGCTGGAACGCACAGTTCTCGAGCCCGCAGCCAATGCAAACAGTCGGCTCTATCGCCCTTTCATCTTTAATAGCTCCTTGTACTGCACACATCAAGCAATCATCATCTGCTTGTGATGTAGGTGCCGCTGCTTGGGAGGGGAAAACGCGTCAACAATGAACTCGACGTTGGCGTTCGGTGAGCGGCAGAGAGTGGTCGACCATCTGTGGCAGTAAACGCCCCACGTCCACGTCGATTTCGAATGCTTGCGCGTAGTATGTAGGTGTGTGTGAGACGCTTCACTTCGCCTCAACGTGCACCTAGCCTGGCACAAGCACCGTGATGACGTCACCGCCACTTAGTGGCGAATGGCGGTTGCTGTTGTCGTCTTAGAGTGTGTGGCTGCTTTACATTGTCACGTGATAAGCCACTTCATTGGCCTCTCATGTGTGACCAGGTCGCTATTGAAAAGTAACTCTACGTGTGTATGTTGAACTTCTTTTGCACCGTACGTAGTCAAGCGTGCTAATCGGAGGTGCGAGGCAGGACAACAAATTAAACACAAAAAGCAGTTATAAGGAGCTATTGAATAACAGACACATACTTCAATAATGAAACACTATTACTTCGAAATAAAATTAATTTGTATCAAAAGTAAAGTGATTAAATATTGCTGGCACATTTAATTGTGGGTAAACTTATTGCATCGTGAGGTCTATTAAAGCATCAGCATACTCCACTTCGTGATTCATATTTGGGGCCAACTATCATTTCAATAGGTGTAGAGAAGTTCTCAAGGAATCTAAGCATCACGGGGAGCATAGGGACTAGCAAATGATTAAAATTACTGAACCTTATAGGTGTAGTTAGTCTTATTTTCAATGCAATTACAAGGACTCGTTTTATTTCAGTGTTATCTCCATCCCTTGCTCGTTTTATCTCCCATAGCCAAATGGCTCTGCGATTAGGGCACTCGATTCGCATCTGCAAAAATAGATTATCATGTAAATTGCAAAGTCAGCCCACCATTCCTCCAACTACCTCTTTGTTGGACAATCAGCTGTGGTTGTCTTATGAATGTACTGGTACCCACTCAAGGAATGTGGAATCTCCCACCACGGGATGAAGCCAAGCCTAACGAGATACACATAATCAAATGTATGTTTAAGCATGGAGACGCGTTTTACTTTTGAATTCACAACAATAAATGTCAGGACTGACCAAATAATTATAATCAATGGGAGGCTGTATTTTCGAGCTAATAATTACAGTTGAAATAAATAGTAAAAAAATTACTATGCTTGCTTTATTTATTCAAGTATGAATTTGTCCGGTGTTGGGACATTTAACTTGTTTCATATTAATGAGAATATCACTGCTGAGCAGCGGTTTGTAAAACAGTCCATATTCTATGGCTGTCAG
Organism: Entosphenus tridentatus; assembly: GCA_014621495.2. Taxonomy (NCBI): domain Eukaryota; kingdom Metazoa; phylum Chordata; class Hyperoartia; order Petromyzontiformes; family Petromyzontidae; genus Entosphenus; species Entosphenus tridentatus. The sequence continues at coordinate 9,166,695 of CM025640.2, forward strand.
GCCTGCCAAGACGTAATCATAACAATAATAAAGGAGCCGCTCTGCCAAAGGTATGCAAAGGGCATTAACGTTTTGAAATAAACAGGAGCCTATTAATTCCTTAAGCCACTACTGTACTGAACTATATATATATAAAAAAAATTGCAGTCAAAAGGCTATTCATAATACAAATATTTTGTGATGCTGCTGCGACGTTGGCAGTGATGCAAAAGGCCAAATATGTTCGTAAAGCTAAGATGCCACTGTCGAGGTCTGCTGGCCACGAGAGGGCTTCAGGAGAAAGAGCGTTCGTGTCGTTTTGCCGTTCCTCCTCCTCTGTTGAACGAGCGCAGACTACAGTGGGTTTACTATGTGGTCCATAGTTTTGGGTTGCCTGGCCACAATCGCACTACTGTGGCCTGTCTTGAATGTGCCTCTATGAGTCTCTATGTATCTCCATGGGTTTCTATGTATCTCTGTGCGTCTCGATGTATCTCTGTGTGTCTTTACCGGTTTATTATAGGTTCATAGTTTGAGTTTCATGGACACAGTTGTGCCACTTTGGCTTGTCTTGAATGTTTCCGTTCATTAAGGGGACACTGTGCAGCATCGGCTTGTTGATGTCCTGATGCGGTACATGGTTACAGCAAGTGTCTTCGAGGAATGACATAGGCAAGCAGGTACAAACCAGCATCATCAGGCAGTATGCCAAAATTGCGGTGGTGCTGAAGCTGTAACAAAATAGCACGTCTGCTCACGTGACAACTTTATACATTTGCTGTGTCGGGTGGAGGAGGGTGTACGACACACATTTTGTTTTACTTACGCGATCTGACCCAAAAAAAAAAAACGATTACCCATCACTAACATGTGAACGCTGCATTTTCACGTTCACGTAAGCGGGAGGTTTGCGGCTCGCGACTGCACCCAGCGTTCGCGCGTAAGGCACCGGCGCGCTGCGAGACGAGGCAATGTCCGGGAGCACTCGGACGGTCCCAAACTCTCTCTGCCCGTGCCACGAGGGACGCTTTAAATGTCAATTTGCAGCCAGCTGCCACGTGCGTTTCCAAAGGGAACCAATGGCTCACTGGCATTAATCGCCCTCTGACCGTGTAATTAATACGCATGCCTGTGGTTTATTAGCACAAGAAGCCATATATATCACGGATAAGCGTGCTGCATCAGACCGGGCCTCATGACAGGTCTGAGTGTAATGCAATTATATAATTACCAGCCTCCTCGATACTATTAATATTACACTTTTTTTTGTAACCAGGAAGCCCACTTAGATGTATTGTTCATTTTCAGAAGCAACCTAGCTACCGCATATGATAGCTCAACGGATGTGGCTTATCATTTGGAAATGCATGGCAGCCAAATACTCGAGACGCATGTTTCTAAAATGTGAAGATAAAAAACGGAGGACCCGGAGACAAATCCACACGATCATTGGAAGACCATGCAAAATTTCAAATATACATGTGTCATGGTCGAGATCGAACCCACGACCTCCTGCATACCAGGCAAGGTAGTTCACATCTCACCACCGTGGTGCCCTACATTGGCAACGCTACTGACGAGAGAGAGAGCTCTCTGGTGGAGGATTGGCCTGATGATGACATTCGTTGTTCATTAAGAGCAGCGGTAATGACGGTTGATCCGAGACTTGAAATAAATAAACAAATTAGTGGGCAGTGGTACACAAGCAAAGAAAACTCACCAACGCTCACTGCCTTACAAGACGCGCCATGAAAGAAGAGCCATTGCCCGAAACGTCGAGATGTTAGATGTATAGTTGTATACATTATAAAAAAAAAATATGCCGATGGGGGTATTGCAACGCAGACTCGCGAGGGCTGGCACCGCCTTGGGCAAAGCCTTCATCCAGCAGCGGGTTGGTCATGGTTGTTGATGATGGCATAGCGAGTGGTGGTGGCAGCACTGACCTGCAATCTCAACAAGACACACTCGACTTCTGTTGCATCGTGAAACCCTAAGAGATGGCGGCGGCTTTGGAGAGGCCTCCATCCGGCAGTGGACAGACCAAGGCTGGTGATCATGTTTGTATGTTGAACGTCTCTCGCACCGCACGTAGGCAATCGTGCTAATCGGTGGTGCGGGGGAAAGACAAAACAACTAAGTTCTAAAGAAATTCGTTTTCAATCGAGGTTTTAAAAGTGCATAACTCCAGTGGCTTCCCAACATCGTAAGGAAGAGCGCTTCAGACGGCCGCAGAAGCACGCGTGAAAGCTCGCGATGCCGTGGCCGTCATTGTTTGCGAACCACAAACCTGCACCGCACTTCAATTTGACCCCCACAGAAATACGAACGTGCGCGTACAGCAGATGATGACCGCTTGGTGTGATGGTTAGCCTCAAGCCGCTGCTGCGAGGATGACCGGAGTTTGGCGTGATCATGATGACTATTATGGACATGCGCGCGCGTAATACGCACTTCCCGACGGATCACGAATGCCGCACGATCATCGATGTCCACTTTGTAGCACATTCCGCGGATGCATCAGCGGGTGGCAGCAGAATTATTTTTTTCTGAGCGACTTGCCGTGCGGCGCCTAACAACTGCGCCCCCCCCCCCCGCCTGAATGATGAGCGACAATGATGAACGTCCCCGCATATGTCAAAATATCCCGCGGTTGAAACAGCCTAATACGATTCCATCCTCATCCTCGCAATAAATTCCAGCCAAGTGCGAGCATATGGCAAAGCGATTGGCGTTCTGCTCTTTAAAATACAAGGAGAGGAGGAGGAGGAGAAAAGAAATAAAAACCCCACCACTAAACCGCGCAGAAACAAAGCGAAAACCGCATCGAGCTTTAAAATGCATCTGTGCCTATTTGTTTTAAACATTTCCAAATTCCCCTTGGCAGCGACCGGAAAAGATGGGAATTGTGTCTCGGGCTGGTAACACCAGCGCTTCCTCCGTCTCGTGACCGCTGGGGATGCGCAAATGTTTGAAGCAAAACAGCGTTGGTGGGTGGGGGGTGCGGGGCGATTGAGAAGACAGTCTGCAGGAAGTCCATCGGGGAGCAACGTTGGTTTAAACGGATCCACACACCATGGGATTTATTTTTTGGCAGGGTTTGGACGGATGGTGGGGGGGTGTGAAATGGTTTTTCATTCAGCCAGACCTGAGTTCAGTTTATATTCTTCATCTGCGTGCGGCAGGCAATGTCGTTCACGAGCTGAACGCCTCTGTCGAGGTCTGCTTGCCACGGCGAGAGAGGGCTTCGGCACGGTTTGCCTACGTACGGTGCGAAAGAAGTTCAACGTACGGTACTAAACATACACGGTAGCTCCTTCTCGCCGGGTCTCACCACCTGTTCCGACTTGTCCTGCAACCTTGAACACAACCAACGCCGTCATATCTCGGCGAAATGAACGTCGATCATTCGAATCCGGGTATGATGAACTCAGTTACTGATCTAGTTTACCATTTAGAGTTCAGCTTAACGTGTAGTAGGTTTCCAAATCGATTTTTTTAGTTCAGCCCCGTAATAATGCGGCCGAATTTTTTGTTGGGTTACCCCCCCCCCACCTGCACAAACCCGACGTAGCGAAACAAATGAAATTGTCACGCGTACAAGCTCACCAGTAAGTGGAAGAACGATTCCCTTTATTGCACGCTTTAATTTAACTCACTTTGTCTGTTGTTTTTGTTGTCGTTGTTGTATCCTCAAATCTTGTAACTCAATTTTAACCCACTTCCCAATGTGGTATCGACTGCAAACTTGGTATACTTATGTCATACTGATGACAATACTATATTCTATCATAAAAATATATAAAACATATATTTGTAAACATTGTTTTTTATATGTTATGTTTCGGCTTGGGTCTAATTGGCCATGCTCAACTGACGTTGGCTGTAAATCACTACGGTCCCCAACGTTATGGCAAGCTTCGGGGCCACTTCCTGGAGTTCCTCCACTACTAGTACATTTCATAAAAGCGTGTCTTTTTTATAATACTTATTGCTCAATTTAGTTTGGATAATTGTCCCGTAGTTCAGCTTACAATGGAAAAACATAAACATAGATCATACTTTACATGCGTGATTCATGCTAAGGTGAACATTGCATAAGCAACACGGCAGAGCGTTGTGAGATCGTATGAAAAGATCACCCAGCAGCTTCCTCATCTAGTCAGACATTGGAATCCAAGCGTGGTTGAGTCACACTCGTGCTTGCATGGGTTAGCACCATGTACAAACAGGCTGCCATAGGTTATTGCGATGCTACGGGGTGAGCAGTAGAAGGTATTACAGGAACAAATTGTACTGTATTTCTATCCATCCCACCCCCCCATGTATATGCTCCCCACCTTCAACAACTAGACCAGTGTGATACAGCTTGGTACATAATAGAGATTGATCCATTAAATCGATTCATGTTGACTAATGGTCTCACAATGCATCGCATCAAGTATACAATAATCAGCGTCTGTTTATAATCTTAGTTCTTTCGGTAAAGTCACGTAGAAGAAAATAATAAAATAATAAAAATAGAAAACAATTAAATTCTCACGTGATTTTACCGAAAGAACCAAGAATATGAATCCCTGCAGTCACGAAAGCTTTAGATCAAAATGTAACGTCTGTTTAGTTAATTATATGTTAAATGTATTGGGTTCACGTGACCCGCTCCCCATCAGCTACAAAAAACACTGCAATCAGCACACTGTAAGGAGAAAAAATATGATTTTAAAATTGCAACATGAACCTGAATTGTAACAATTCACCAAAATGCCATGAACGCGAAGCACTTCCCTTAGAGCTTTGGTGTGAGGGTATGCAGGGAGAGGGTTGTCCTCTCTTTCCAATGACTCCGTGTAAACACCTGGGCCCTTGTGATCATCATCATTAAAGTGTCCCCCCCCCCCCCCCCCCGTGTGTTCAGCCAGGGGTTTTTGCATCCAAGTTGAACAAACTTTGGGGAGTGACTCCAGGAGCATAAGGGCACCGTGGAATGTCAACAGGCCCTCCTTGCCAATCAATAGCCACAACAACCACGAGATGGATCACCTTCGTGCTGGGCAGACGAGCACTTTCCCTACGGATCCTCTGCCATCTGATATGCATTTACATCATTTCGTCATCATAGCTGACCAGGGTATACAACTCGACTGACACAGCAAGCTTCCAACCGTGAGCATAATTTGAACTATAAACTAAATATTTTTTTTCTATATTACCAGGAAAGGCACACTCAGCTATGTAGTTATTTTTCAGTAGTGACCTTTGCAACAAATGATAGCTAAACGAAGTGGCTCATCATTTGGAACTGTATTGCAGCCAAATAATTATCTAAACGCATGCTGATTCTAAATGTACAGGGTAAAACTGGAGGCGCAAGAAAAAAATCCCACACGACCACGGGGAGAAAACACACGCAAACTCCAAATATAGAGTCAGGGTCAAACTCACGACCTCATGTATGTACGTTGAACTTCTTTCGCACTGTATGTAATCAACCGTGCTAATTGGAGGCGTAGGAGGACAACAAACTATACACAAAAAGCAGTTCTAAATAAAACACATTCCTGCGGAGGGAGCTGGTAGGAACGTTGGGTTGCTCGGTCAATGGCCAGGGTCAACGGCGGCGTGGTGTATTCCGCAAATATGGCCGACTGTGAGGGCGGGGACAGGCCGGCGCGAGTAGGTTAAACGTTGAGTCTTATAAGGGCACCACGGGGTGACCAGCACCTCCCCACCCAGCCCCACCCCTCCCACCCCCCACCCAGCCCCACCCTCCCCACCCAGCCCCTCCCTGCACGACGGACGGACGGACACAATAATCCCCTGTGGGCTGGTGGAACCAGTGGGTTCCTACCAGTATGAGTTTTCTGTATACCAGTTGAGGAAGTCAGCAATTCCAAACTTAGGTAAATTCAGATCATTGTCATTCTGGGGCCAGTAAAATGATTATCATATGGCAGCCACCATCACATGGTGGGAATCAAACTGTGGTGCTTGACTTCAATGATGGAAAAGACTGGTTTCCGGCCATAGAAACGTGGAATTTATAGCTTTGGCTGGAGACTGACAGAGCTTTAAATGCTAACCTCCCAGATCAAATTGGCTTGAGCATGGGCCCCAGCAAAAAAACATCGCCGAGCCAAGTAGCCAAACTGAGTTTGTCCAATTTAAAGTCATTAATAACATGCGGTGCCAAAGGCAATACATTATACGAGACAAATTACGTAATCTTGCATTTAACAGATATCTATAGAATGGGGGAAATCGTTGCTGTCTGATTCAACATTAATTTAATTTACTGCAGTCATAGCCCAATGGTAAATTTACAAATTGCTTGAAGATATAATTGGGGGAGATTTTTTCTTTTTTTACAAACCGTCATTGTATAACTGCGGTTTCCGAAGTGCTGTTTTGCAGAAGAGATCAATAATCTTAATCTCCGAAAATTAAGGGCAATTAATAATTAATAATATTTGTACAATCGTTCCATAATCTTTATTTGCGTAATTTCCCCCCGCCCCCCATTCTGTTCAACGCACATCAGTTGAAAGGTTATCCCAATTATTTGTTTAAATGTTTAAGCCGTGTAACTTTTAACCGCATTCGCACGCGTGTGCTCTTTCGCGGCATTTCTCACTCGCGCAACTGCGAATGTAAACACGGCACATCGGTTTAAAATGCACGCGCATTGCATTTTAATAGCGGCCTTGCAAAAGAGATACGGATAGATGTGTTAACGACTCCCCCCCCCGCCCCAACAAAAAAGCACACGTGTTTTTCTAGCGCAGGAATCCAACGTCTCTTCCTCTAAAGTCCCCATGGACAGACGTCAAGTTTTTCAATCACGGAGCCAGGGCAAGCGGAAACTTAACAAATCTACAAACGCATTACACCTGTTGTGGTGTGGCTAAAGAGAAGGCACTCCGGAGCCGCACGCAGACACGCACACGCGCAGACACACACACGCAGACACACACACGCAGACACACACACAGACACACAGACACACACACGCAGACACACGCGCAGACACACGCGCAGACACACGCGCAGATACACACACACACACAGACACACACAGACACACACACACACGCAGACACACGCGCAGACACACGCGCGCAGACACGCACACACGCGCAGACACACGCGCAGACACGCACACGCAGACACGCACACGCAGACACGCACACGCGCGCAGACACACACACACACGCAGACACGCAGACACACGCGCAGACACACGCGCAGACACGCACACGCAGACACGCGCAGACACACACACACGCAGACGCAGACACACACGCGCAGACACACACACGCGCGGACACGCAGACACATACGCGCAGACACACGCGCAGACACACACACGCCCAGACACACACACGCGCAGACACACACGCGTAGACACACACGCGTAGACACACACACGCGGACACACACACGCAGACACAAAGACAAAGAAACCTCTTTTAGCCTTAACAGACTGTAGGGACAAGTGCTGTTAGCGAGCACCTATGAAGGCCGGCAATGTACACGAGCGGGTGGGTGGACAACACCACGCCCGGCCGCCTTTGTCTCCCCAGCGGCGATGTTTACATTCCGCATCAAGAACTCATTTTGAGGCTGAGTCGACCTATGGGAGAACCATTACCCGTTCAGATAATCGTCACTGGGTGTTGGCCGTGAGCGGGAATCGAACTCGGGTGGCGGGGGTTCGTAGCGCAGCGTAGCGCTAACCGCGACATCGACCACTCCCCACCAGACACACGCAGACAAGCACGCTCTGCCCCCCCCCCCCCCCATATTTAGCCGTATAGGACTGTTGCGGTGTGCGTGATTATAGTGAGAACCAATTAATGCCATCAAGACACACGGAGCACAGCTGGCTGCCCCGTGTTTCCCATCAGAGCTGAGACGGACAACGCGATACTAATTAGTCATCTTGTACGTCTTCTTTACTTTCGCACGGTGGATGTTGACGGAGAGCAACAGCTTTCATTTGACACTGTTAAACCACCTCAGTGTCAGAGCATATCGCTGTGGTGGTGCCTGCTTAGTATTTGTGAATTTGGGCATTGAGTCGTTTTATAGCTCAGTGGGCCTTACCTGGTAGAATAAAAAAAGTGTATCCATAATAGAGATGTTTGTGTTATATTTCGATTTAAAGCTTTCGTGACTGCAGGGATTCATCTTCTTGGTTATTACTTCTCTTCTACATTACTTTACCGAAAGAACCAAGAAGATGGTTGGGTTATATCGCGTAAATATGCACGTGTCGTTGAAACCACCACCACCACCACCACTCGAAACAGCCACTTAGTAAGGTTTGCCACGTAAACAAAACATGACAATTTGTTACGAGTGTAATGACAGGGTGACACCTGTTGGCCTGGACGGGTAATCACGGGCATGGGCAGGGTTATGTAACAACCAATCGGAAGGGGGGTGCATCTGGGGTAAAGGTTAAAGGTGGGGTTAGTCGGGAAGCTCCGGGAACCTGCTCGAAGGTTCTTGAAGGGGGCGTGGCCAGAGGACAGAGACCACGCCCCCTTCGAGAGGTATAAAAGGGGGATGGACCCGAGGGTTCAGGGTTGTTGCGGGGTCCCGGGTCCTGGCTGCGTCGCTGCTCGCCGTCATCTCTCTCCGTCGTCCGGCCGCATGGAAGATCCTCCGCACGGCTCGCATCGCCGTCATCGTCACACCAGTCAGTCAGCCGTGTGGTTGGATGTAGGCGATGGGACTATGTAGAGAGGTCGGCTGTGCGTAGCTGAAGTAGAGACGCATTTCTATTACCCAGTGTTGTGCCCAGTGTGAGAATAAATAAGAAGAAGCCCTCGACGCGAGACGTCGCTCATTACACTTGTACAATACACCGGTGTGTTGGAGAGTGAACCCACAGCATTTACAATTGGAGTCCGACGTTTCGCCAGTAATTACAACTAGCACCATCAGGCGACTGCCAGATTTGTAGATAAATCCTCCTGTTGCGTTCTTAAATAGAAGGACAAATGTGATGCCGTCATCTGTGTGTCAATCACGTGTGAAGACCGGGGGGGGCAGGTGGGGGGCTAATGTATCCATATTTATTCAAATGGATATCCGTTACTGGTTGGTTATTCATGGGGCAATCAACATACATTATGCATGCCCATTATGCGTGCACTCCATGCATGTACATCCTGCCGTTTTTGGTGAAAGAAATCGCACTACCTGTTATTGTGTGCTCACAGTTAATCACCATCTACGTAGGGTGACCTGTATAGGCAGTTAAACAGTGGAGTACTTGATAATTCGCTTCCAATCAGCACTAAGTCCGTAGCTATCCGAACGGTTACAAATGTAAAGCATGTGGGTTTACTCTCCAACACACCGGTGTGCTGTACTAGTAACGAATTACCACGATTTGTTTCCGTGACAACCCTTACTAATCGGCTGTGTCGGGTGGTGGCGGGTTCAACGACAAATTGACATTTACGCGATCTAATCCCAGACATCTCTAGCATGGATAATATCGGTCGCGAAAGCCTACGTGTTAAACTGAGAAATAGTTTCGTTCATATGTTCCACGGTCTGCGTGACCACAGTCGCACGCCGGAGAATGTTGCATTTTCCATTGGTGCGTCAAGTATCCACATCAGCTGCCGCTGCCATGGTTTGGGCAGTGGATGCGGTTTATGGGTTGCGGTCCTGAAGCTTCACGGAACACTGAATCCAAGGATTCGTGTGCATCGTCGCATCTGCCTGCATTTGTCTGCGACTTTTTGCGAACTCCATTCGACTTTCCAAACATCCATCCCCGCGCCTCCAATTAGCACGTACGCGCATACATAAGGGTTTAAGTGTCATTGTTGAAGGTTAAGCACTTGGGTCCAACAGGGCTTGCGTGACTTCAAAGCAGTGCTGAGGGACGACGCGGTGAGGATGATACAATTATCGGAAAGTCAACTTTATATCGCAAGAATGTCACAGTGGGACACAAAAGGAGTGTAAGCATCTCCTCTTCTCACCTGCAAACATGAAAGTACAGCCATGCTCTTTCTTTAAAAAAAAATAGTTCAGAAGGCTAAGTCGGACTTGGGCAGGACGTCGCTCATGGTGATGATGATGATGGGTGATGGTGAAATATAATAACGGAGCGGGAGCCCACAATATGCAGCGCGTCTGAGACCACAACCACCATGGAGATGGAGCGATGAAATCAGCTCGTGGTGTGCAGCTGCTGGGTGGAATTGTTACATCGCAGGACCTTTGAGGGATTATGGTGGTACCTTGGGGAAACCCTTCATCCAGGAGTGGATTGAGCATGGCTAACGATGATGCTACTACGCAAAAAGTAAATACAGAGATTCCTCTACTTACGAACGAGTTAGGTTCCAGTGTTCTGTTCGTAAGTCGATTTATTCGTAAGTCCAACTTTACGCCTGTCGATTCCAAACATGGTGTACGGCGTGTACACTAAACATGGGAAATTGGTTTAAAAGGTGTATAATCTCCTGTAGATGTAGATGCCACTGGTTCTTTACGTTCTGCAGATGTCGATGCCACTGGTTCTTCACGTTCTGCAGATGTAGATGCCACTGGTTC
>CM025640.2:9188417-9198727 GCA_014621495.2 Entosphenus tridentatus
CGTACTGCCCCAAAACGGAATATCTCAGTGGGCTTTACCTGGCAGAATAAAACCTAGTTTCGTTTTCTTACACGCTTTTATTTAACTCACTCTGTCTGTTGTTGTCGTTGTTGTTGTCGTATCATCAAATGTTGTAACTCAATTTAACCCACTTCCCAATGTGGTATCGACTGCAAACTTGGTTTACTTATGTCATACTGATGACAATACCATATTCTATATAAAAAATATTTTTAAACATTCATTTTTATATGTTATGTTTCGGCTTTGGTCTAATTGTACACGCTCAACTGACGTTGGTTGTAAATCACCACGGCCCCTTACGTTATGGCAAGCCTCGGGGCAGCTTCTTGGAGTCGTGGAGTTCTGCCATTACGAGTAGGGTACATTTCATTAAAGCGTGTTTAAAAAAAAAGTATTTTTAAATGTTACTTATTTTTACTTTAATTTGTTTAGCAATTTGCTTACCTTTCCTATACTTTGCACCTTCAGACCCGCCCGTACTGGACATCTATGAAAAATCACTATTTATAGCTCAGTCTAAGTAGTTAAATCATTGTTCTGATTCAGAATTTAAATTTTGACTTAAAACTTTCCTGACTGCAGAAATTCATATTCTTGGTTCTTTCGGTAAAGTCACGTAGATTGAAAATAAATAAATAACATTAAAATTATAAATACAAATAATGAATTGAAAATAATAAAAGCTATTTTTATTTTATTATTTTTTATCTACTTGACTTTACCGAAAGAACCAAGAATACTGATTCCGAATGTTTGTGTATACATAAAACGTAAAGGTGCAGCCCTGCAATTGGTTGCTCGTGCCACTGCTGGTTGAGCGACCTTTACGAGATGCGGTTTAAAGAAAACAACCTCTCCCTTTGCTCGTTCTTCCACAGATGACCAAACGAACTTGGAAGAGGTGGAAGCAGCCACGCTGTACCCCACCACACGTGACCTGCCAGCCAACATCTCGTGGTGGCGAGATGTTAACTACCTCGCCTGGTATACAGGCGAGGCAGGTCGTGGGTTCGATCCCGACCCTGACGCCTGCATATTTGGAGTTTGCATGTATCTATCCCCGTGGTTGCGTGGACTTTTCTCCGGGTCCTTCGGTTTTTCCCTCCAGAATGTATGAACGTGCATTTAGAGTATTTGCCTACTATACATTTCGGCACAATAAGCCACTACGTTGAGCTGTCATTTGTGGCCAGGTCGCTTCTGAATTGGAGCTAAATAGCTCTGTGAGCCTTTGCCGGTGAAACACATTTTTTTTTTATTTTTCGTTTCGCACAAGTCATTTTTCGACGGTAATTCGTTACTATAACTTCAGATTGTAACGCACAGTCTTGGCTGGTATGTATGTAGGTATGTTGAACTTATTTAGCACCGTATGCAGCCAACCGTGCTAATCAGAGGTGCTCGCTCTTAAAGAAAGAGAGCGACTCAGAGACGCGAGGAGGAAGCACAGACGAACGAGCAAGGCAGCAGCCACGCGACGAGCCGGTGCATAACACACGCTCCCAAGCTCTGCAGTCCTCTACATATGAAGGTGTAATCGGCCAATTAATAAGCTTTACGTGTGCAAGGAAACGCGAGCACCTGGAAAAATCCCACACATGCGACGGGGCAACACTGTATCCCATACAGAAGGGACAGATGATATCGGTCCGGATTTTATGTACTGCATTCTCCTGGCAAGCCAGGGGCATTGCACCTCGATGCCCACGGGAAGGGAGTTTCACAACATATTGTCGTTTGTGTGGCGATCCACCAACTCTCTCGCTGCCTGCACAGTGCTGGATTACATGCCACGTGCAGAGGCACCACCGACCAGGCTGCCTGCTACGAGCAGGACACCGTGTATTCATTCGAGGCTTAGCCGATCTCGCGATAACCCATGCAAGTAGGGTTCAAATACCAATATCCTGCCACTTGTGCACGCGGCGGAGGCCGTGAGCCCGAGTTCTTTGCGGCTGGGACACGGTGAACTAAAGCAGACTCCAACCCTACAACACAAAACAGCAGCAGCAGCAGCTACCATTCGCTACTATGTGGCAGTCACATGACCGAGGCGCTCATGCCAGGCTAGGTGCACTTTGAGGTCATGTGAAGTGGTGGAAGGCTCGCTGGCAGGTCACGGAAGGAATTTCGATGTTGTGGGTTAGGGGAGGCGGAGTGACGAGCCAGACGCACTTACCCACACTCTCCCCTCGACTGTAACCAGCACGCTCTCGTTTTAGCCACCTGGAAGATTCTACACGTTCTTCGGTGAAGTCAAGTTGATCTTGTTCAGCCTCAAGAGACCAGGATCTTGTCGCATTTGCACGAGCAACCTGGATCACGTGACAGCAATGAAGCGAAGAGAAATTGGAGCAAAAGAATAACCGAATTGAAGTGACTGCGACAACAAACAAAAAACACAACTACGCGAGAGATGAACTTTTTGGCAAATGCCGCCAGTCGCCCCCACTAGCACATTGGAAGTACTGTGCCACAGACTTTTGACTTCTAAACAACTTTTACTGCCGCCAGCAGAAAAAAACACTGGAGGCGATCTCGATATGAAATACACAAAGTCACCAGCAAACAAATGAAAATAAACGCTACAAATCCACGCGCTGTGGCGCTAAATGCGCCGCGCACAACACGAAAGAAAAGTCACGTGGTGGTGGTGGTGGTGGTGGTCATCACGCACGCCACGGTGACGAGCGAGCGCTTCAGAAGGTGAACACGAGGGTGCCGTCCACGATGGTACAGAGGGATTTTCCGACTCCCCGGCGTTCGAAGAAGACGTACACATCACTTGCTCTCTGTGTACTGTGCTACAGAGAGCGACCTTGACATCGCGAAAGGTGCCATGCACACACACGCACGCACATTAAAACTAAACTATGAACTTTAATTTGTTTTATTTTTACCAGGTAAGGCTATATGGATATTTTTTTTTCAGAAGCGACCTGGCCACAAATGATAGCTCAAAGGAAGTGCGTCATCACGTGGACATTTATAGCTGGCAAATAGTCTAAACGTGCGTTGTATCTAAATGTGGAGGGGAAAAAACGGAGGAAGCGGAGAAAATCCAATGCGACCACGGGGAGAGAGACACGCAAACTACAAATATAAGGGCGTCAATATGATCAAACCCACGACGTCCTGCATACCAGGCGAGGTAGTTAACATCTCACTGCCGTAGCGCCCCGTATATACATACAGGGTGATCCGTCTTTAAATATATTCCACTAAAACCAGTAGAGGTGTTATAGAGGAAGTAACAGTTTAACTTAAAGCTTTCGTGACTGCAGGAAATCATATTCTTGGGTCTTTCGGTAAAGCCACCTAGATCGATCAAATAATTAAAAAAAAAATTGTTATTAAAATAATAATTGTTATTATTTGTATAGATCAAATAATAATAATAATAATACAAATATGTTTTATTATTTAATCTATCTAGGTGGCTTTACCGAAAGAACAAAGAATATATACATTTTAATTCAAAGCATCTATATAATCGCCCACCAATCTCAATACAACTCATTAAAGCTGTTACCACTCTCTGAGTGCACTCTGTCGACGCATGCAGTCGCAATACTCAAACGCGTGTTTGAGACGAAAATAAGGAGACTCATTATAAATCCGCGGGGGTGTGTGGCAATAGATCACCGTGTAAATCCAAACTGCTTCATTTCTCGATTTAAAGCTTTCGTGACTGCAGGGATTCGGTAAAGTCACGTAGAATGGAAATAATAAAATAATAATAAAATAATAATAAAATACTACATAATAAAATAAATATATGATATTTATTGTATCAAGCTGTAGGTGTATATTTATTTATTTATTAAAATGGAACCTGATAATATAATATAATTATTTTATTATGTTTTATTTGTATTATTTTATTACTTCCATTATACGTGACTTTACCGAAAGAACCAAGAAGATGCTTCCTTTCTCCTGAATATCCGAGCGAGAACGCTGCAGCTGAACCGTCATGCGGGGGGAAAAATGCTTCCATTATGATCCTGAACTGATTCCTATATATATACACACACATACACGTGTGTGTGTGTGTGTGAGAGTCAGTACAGTTACGTGGTAGGCTAATTGCTGATTAAATAACCCTTGTGCACGCGGAATGCCGGGCTACTGATCGCTCACACGTGTTACCCCGCATGACTAAGAGGCTCGTAATACACGGTGCAGGTGCACCCTATAAATTGGGCGCGTACCCAAGATTCGCAGAGGTTAGCCGGTCACTCCACAGGCTGCCAAAAACATCACATGTCCTTTAAAACTATACTCAATAAGGAATTCCACTTTTTTTTACTGGGGGAGGGGTGGTGGATGAGTCATTGATTCGCCGACTTCTTCTTTCGTTTGGTGGTTAACAAACAAAAAAAAGAACGAGAGCACAATTTGTGCTCGTAATTTGTTGCGTTTGTCCGGCGTCATCTGGTGTGGGCAGGCCGAGTGAAGTTCGCTTTGTTCCGCCGCCGGACACGCGCGCCGTGTTGGGGCAGTCGTCGGTGGTAGACACGGCCGACCAGTGCCGGATTAAGCTCGTGCGGGGCCTGTGGCAAATGTTTATAAAGGGGCCCTATAATGAAAAAAAAACACGTAAATATTAAAACACACATTTTTTTACTTCTATTGGAAAGTAAATGTATTTGTTAATTTGCTGTACAGCCAGATAATACGACAAATCGCTCACCTTAAACACCGAGTCGTTCGTAAAAGTTGAAGGTGGTATAGTACTATAGTAATAGAGCAAGTGCAGAATCACTGAACTGGAATGTGATAGCTTGAAAGCATTTAGCGCGGGGCCCTTGAAAGTGCGAGGCCCGTAGTTTCTACATATGTACGACATGTGTAGCTACTACATGTGTAGCTACTTTTGCTACTGGGGTAATCCGGCACTGCGCCCGACGGATTTGCACCAGACCGCTTTTTGGTGGAGTCATTGGGTCTCCCATTAATGGATCATCGATAACCCACACACTTTCCTACATGGGTCGTCGTCGTCGTTGTGTTGTCGGGACACGGTTGAGAGCTGTCCCCCCACAGTCGTGTGGGCAGAGACAAACCAGGGCGCTGTTCCTGCGTTCCGGTGGGCAATTCTGTCCTTCCTTCTCTAAATTAATGTCTTCGTCGGCTGCGCAAGGCAAAGGGAGTTGCAGCGATCAATGTGATAATTGTATCGACGAGAGCTGCTACAGTTGTGTAACGGTCAGCACACGACACCTGTGCATGTGAGATGCGTTTTGTTAGTTTTTTTACCTTCTACCGCACCTCCGATTAGCATGGTCGCCTCCGTCGGGTGCGAATTAAGTTCAACATTGCAATCCAAAGCTCCCCCGGCTGCGTTCTCTCGACGCGGCCGTTCAAACAACGTGGCAGGTTTCCTAAATCCATCTCGGGCGTGCATACGAGGTGACTTTATCGAATACATCTCGCCCTCTAGAACGCGTTCCATTCCAACCACGTGGGCCGTTACCCCTCCCAGCAACAACGCGTCCTGCCTGCTCCAAGCTCCAGCTACGAACTTTTCAAAACAGTTTTGAAGTTGCGTCTTTAACCTGCGGGGTATGTTCACAAATCCACACGCATGCCTTATTTTTATGCATACTTTCACTTTCTCAATTTAATCACACACATACGTTTACATTGAAAGGCCACCTGAATGGACTGTTGGGGCAAGGGCTATTAGAGAGTAGCACCTATGAAGGCCAGCACTGTACAATGAGGGGATTGGTGGTCAGCACCACACCCGCCCGACTTTGTCTCCCTCGTGGCGATGTTTATACACCACACCCAGGTACTCATTTAAGGCTGAGTCGACCAAGGGGAGGCCCAGGACCTCTTCAGATAATCATCACCGGTGTTGGTGGCCGTGAGCTGGAATCGAACTCGGGTGGCGCAGCACGCTGACCGCTCCACTTACACACACACGCTCACTGACCCACAACAACAACAACAACACAAAGTGGCGTTGACGTCACCGCAGCGCTTGTGCCAGGCTACGTGCACGTTAAGGCCACGTGAAAGTGTCGAACGCCCGCCGGCAAGGGGGCCGCGGGGCTGAGCCAGCAGGTGCCACGGGTCGACTGACTTGCCCACGCGCGCTCACGAACTGTAACAACAATACGCGCTTGGGAGCGTGACGTCGGTCGCCGCTCACTGCTAAAATCCTGTTTTGATCTGCGCCGGCCCCGATACATTCACAAAAAAACACTCCGTGGCAAGCGCCAGCGCACGCAGCCAGGATTTGCGTCAGCGGACGCGCGCAATAGACTCGTGCGGCACGGCGATAACACGGGGCGGGGAGAGGTCCCGGCGAAGGAAGCGGCCCCCCTTAATTATAACACACATTTATAGCTCTCTTTCTCTCGGTGTGTGCACACACATACACACAGCGAGAGGGGCTTGAGGGCAGGGCATGGGAGGGGTTGTTGGGGTTAGATTACAGACGCCGGGTGTTGCCTGCTCTATCGGCAACGCACGCGTGAATTGATTATTGTTTCATCAATAAACTCAACTTTTTCTATTTAATCAGGTCAGGCTCACTGAGCTATATTGCTCCTTTTCAGCTGGTTACAAAATGACAACCCAATGAAGTGGCTTATCACGTGTGCATTTATAGCAGCCAAATACTCTAAACGCGTGATGTTGATTCTAAATGTGGAGGGGTGGGGAGGAAACGGAGAAAAATCCACGCAAGCATGGGGAAAGAGACACGCAAACGCCAAATATACAGCAGCAGGCGTCAAGGGCGAAGCCGAAACCCACGACCCCCTGTATACCAGGCGAGGTAGTTAACATCTCGCCAACGCGGCACCCTAACATCGTTGTGGTAAAAGTATACATAACACAATTAATACATAATGTCTCCTCCACGTATACGCTTCTCCACCACGCAAAAAAATTATATCTATATTTTT
Organism: Entosphenus tridentatus; assembly: GCA_014621495.2. NCBI lineage: Eukaryota > Metazoa > Chordata > Hyperoartia > Petromyzontiformes > Petromyzontidae > Entosphenus > Entosphenus tridentatus. The sequence goes on from CM025640.2 coordinate 9,195,365, forward strand.
TTAAATCCTACACAACCCATTAGCCGCACGGCCTTACGAGAGTGCATCATTTCAGCAGCCTTGAGTCAAGAAAAGTGCAACTCCGTGGACCGGACTGCACACAGCGAGCAGAGCCCAGCCTGCCTGTAGCAACGCCGATGAGCTTCCAGCCGTGCAGGCGAAAATGATGCACTCCCAGAAGGAAGTCTGTGCGGCTGATGGGCCGTGTAATAATGACTTTCATGTCTGAGTGTGGAGAGACGGATATGTGTGAGGGAGGGGCATTGTCCGCTTATTTATGTTGTCTTATCGGCGGAGATAAGCCGGAGATAGAACGCCCTTAGATTGTCACCACACAGACAACAATCATCCAGCCGCTCTCAAACCAACAACTGATAAAGGCCTTCCTCCCTACGCCATATAGGTCATTGTGGGTTTTTGACCATACTTCACTACGTGGGTCAGTGTGGGTTGTTGAATGGTGAGGGGGGAGGGGTGCTAAAACTACGTGCCACTGATTTTTTTTTTGCCGTGGCCCGGATTCGAACTCCAAATTTCCGGGTTCATTTTGCAGCACGCTAACAATTATACAACCGCCTCCACCTGCACACATGAATAATGTATCCAGTAATCATATAAATATAACGTGCATACATTATTCCGTCCATTCACTTTCCGGACCAATATTATCATGCTGCACCTGTTGTTTAGGTGAACCCGTTTCGACATTTCAGGTCTCATCAGCAGAGCCGGCGTATACGAGCACAGTGACTGTTCAATTGAGCGATACGTCTGCTGTTACGCATTCCAGTTTTGCGGCAATTTTTATTTCAGCACTCGGGTTCAAATAATTTCAGGGGTCGACGTCCGGCATTTCATTCCCAACCCCTCGCCCGCACCTGTTTGCCTCGAAACCATGGCACGAAATAAACGTCTCGCTAAGCATCTGGAGTCGCTACTTTACCCTCCCAAGGCCCCTTTCAGAAAGCAACACTCATCGTTAAATTACCTTCGCGTCCCGCTTTGGCCAGTCGCGCGCATTCCGCGGGTACGGGTGCCCCTATCGAAGCCGAAAGCACTGCACCGCTAAACGACACGCAGTGAATGTACCCCGGTCAGCGACGGGGAATGCGTTCCTCAAAAAGTGCGGCGACGAATATCGAAACGACGTAAATCGAAGCGATGTACAGGGTGGGTGCTGGTGGAGGCGAAGGCTGAGAGGCGACGGATAACGAGACGAACGACGCTGCTGTCAGCGATGTAAGCGTGGGGTCGAGGCGACGCAAATCGGGTTGCGGTGTTATTAAAGCGACGACGACGTGCTTGCGAGACGGCGCGAGAGGGAGAGACGTAAAAGTCGGGGTGTTGCCGTATTATTTTGAAACCTCGCTGTCAGTCCACTGCTCGGATGATGGGCATCCTTCTACCGACGCCACTGATGTGAGCCGTGACTGCGAATCTAACGCAGGATGCCGGTTTCGTAACGCAGTGCGCTAACCATTCCGCTCCCCAACCCTCACCCCCTTTCGCCCTTCCCCCACCTTCCCCTCCTCCTCTACCATATATTATTCCTAAATAAACAATATTTTATTTCATAATTAAGTATACAATGAACGTGCACTTGAAGTTATATATTACTTTTAAATATGTTATTTTAGTTTTATAGGTATGTTACTTGGCAAACAGTGTAGCTTATTTTGTAGATTTTTACCGTTACATTATCTTCATGATATACTGTATACGTCAGTATAAAATGATAACAATATTGATCACTCACCTATGACGATGCAATCCCTAGTCTCGCTCGTCTATCCCACCTGAGGACGATTGCTTGTGTGGCGATCGAAACGTCGTGATCTATTATTCTTTTTCTACGTGACTTTACCGAAAGAACCAAAGAGTATGGATTCCTGCAGTCACCAAAGCATCAAATCAAGAGTATTTGGAGTGTTTGGCTACTGCTCTACATGTCCACGTGATGATGATGATGATGAGCCCACTTCGTAGAGCTCTCATTCGTGATAGCCAAGTCCGCTTCTGACAAAGAGCTGCATCGCTCAGTGGGGCCTTACCTGGTAAAATAGAAACAAAATGTCGAGTTTAGCTTCATAGTTTTAGTCGTAAAAAACAAACTCAGCACGGTCACCAATGACACAGCGCGCGGCCTTCAATGGGGAAAAAAATACGTACATAAGAGGCGACGTTTCGAGGCAATGGCCCTCCTTAGCACATGAATAACGAGGCCAGAAAGATAGCGTATTCGGAATTGAGAAATGTATTTCCCGAGTAAAGTCCATTGAGCTAAGAATCTATTTTAAGGGCAACTCGTCCGGGAGTGGCTAAGGGTTGTAGACCGCTCTTCACACCACGGAGCTCGATGTCAATTTTATTTTGTAAACATTTTACGATGACCAGTTCTATGTTTTTAATCGCCTCATCTACTCTACATATCTGTCTGTGCGGAAGAACCATTGACCAGAGACGTCTCCGATTACACACGGTATTTTCTTTTTGGTTTTGTGGCAGTGTTATCGATGTAATGCGTTGAGTTGTTTCGTTAATTGTGCTTCAGTTCGTTTTCACGATTGAAGAGGGATCGAGAAAACGAATCCTGTGGTTAATACAGCAAAGACCCCCCGTATATCCTTTAAAGACTGTTGGGACAAGTGCTGTTAGCGAGCGAGCCTATTTAGCTCAACAAGGCATACCAGGACCAACACCACGCCTGGCCGCCTTTGCCTCCCTAATGCTCACGTGAACGCACCACACCAGGTACTCATTTAAGGCTGAGTCGACCTAGGAGAGGCGCTGGACCGCTTCAAATATTTGCCACTGTTGTTCCTCGCGAGCGGGAATTGAATTCGGTTCGCCAGGTTCGTGCGCTAACCACTGAACCACCGCTCCCCACAACACAACAGGACATCCATCACTCATTGCAGTTAAAGATGATCAGCTGGGGGGGTTGGGGGGGGTGGCGAAAACCTTACAGCGCTTGACTCGTGATCAGCATCGTGCGAGTTGAAATCCAAGTCGAGGGTCGTCTAACCACACAAGTGCTTTTAGCGCTCTGCGGCTATGAACCCGGCGACCTGAGTTCGGTTTCCGGCCACGGCGAAGGTCAGCTGGCGAACCAGTCACGGACATTCCCCATCCACAAGCCACCCGTCCACTTTCCCGCTTCCCTTACTAAAGCGCAGGGTAACTTTCGCGCACGGTCGAACGACGCACGCGGCCGACATACGCAAGTAACCACTAATAATAATACGCACGCGACACACTCGTCGCTAACACTCACCGTGACAATTGTTTTTTTACCCTTCTATCTCGCAACAAAACTGACACCTTTTTACAAGGAGTCATGTTTGCATAGACCACAATACCTGC
>CM025640.2:9200560-9212642 GCA_014621495.2 Entosphenus tridentatus
ACCCATCCACCCACTCACCCATCCACCCACTCACCCATCCACTCACCCACTCACCCACTCACTCACCCACTTACCTACCCACTCAGCTACCCACTCATCCACCCACCCACTCATTCACCCACTCATTCACCCACTCACACCACCCCACACCGTCTCCGTCATCAGTTCAGTGTCAAGAACAGCAGAGCACCGGCCGAGCGAGCGGCCACTTCCATTAGATCTGTACTGCATCAAACGCTGCCCCCTTTCCATGGGGAATTCGGAAGCCTTGTCTCTGTCTATCACCACTACCCATGGACCCATTGGTCTATATATATATGTATAACATATGGGATATCTTGCTAGATGTCTCTAAGCATTGTTTCTCTTTCGCTTTGCCCAAATTTTTTTATAAATCAGATCTTTGATGTCTGTCTGCAGTCTCTCTTTCCACGCCTCTTCCCTCTCGTATTTCAGCCTCACCCCTCCTCTGCATACAGAGTTGAGATATTTGCCAGTCACACACCACGAGGTTGCCGGTTTTGTGGTCACGTGTTTTTGCGTCCACGGTGCTCATGGTGCAGCGAGTAACGAAGGTGCTGCGGTTTTGTTAACGGCAGGCTCTGGATGTATTTTGTCATCTCTTCTTTTACATACAATATTTTGACCCGTTTATTCGTTTTATTGTTTCGTGTAACTCAAATGTTATTGATGTAACGTCACTTTTACTTGAATTGTGATGGGCGCGATATAAAACGAAGTTGAATTGATTCATCCTCCATAGACATCAAACGTTACGCGATGCCGACACAGTGGGGATACGGCCTAATTCAATAGTTGCCTAAAGGGCATCTTTGTTAGAGCGTCTCTCTTGACTATACGGAGCTAAGTTTGCAAAATGACGTATCTTAGGTGACACCTACGTTCGTATCTCTATGACTGTCAAATTGAAGTGTGGTACAGGCTAATGATTAGCAGCGCCATCGAACAAAAACGGTCAATGCATCGCGCGATTTCACATGCGCTTCTGTGGCCGTCTGGAACGCTCTTTCTTCCGATGTTAGGAAGCCACTGGAGCTATTCACTTTTACATCATCTAGATTGAAAACTCATTTCTTTAGAGCCACAATTGAGTTGATTTTATTGTCCTTTCCCCGCACCGCCGATTAGCACGGTCAGCTACGTACGGTTGCGAAAAAAAGGTATACGTACATACAACACAATGGACTTGCAACACAGAGTTCGCTTGTTCGATCACATTGGAAGCAAGGGACACGTTCCTTCAACTCGACCGCCTCTATCCGCCCAGCATTATACATGGGCACATCACCACAGTTACGGGAGACAGACCCTGCCATAGGAACGTGGATTTTCCGTAACTGTTTCATTGCCTCCAATGCAGAGAGTGAACGTCATCATCCACTAATTTTTAGGAGTTGACTCGTGATCGATTTTTTATAAAAGTTAAAGGCGCAGCCCTCCCAACTGCTTATTCACGCCACTGCTAAGGGGAGCTGCGTCCGCGAGAGGGCGCTCTAGAGGGTTTTGTTGACCGACTCTTCCATGCTTGTTAGGGATCTTGGAAGAGGAGGGAATTGCCCAACACGTTATCCCAACACACGCGACTTTGCCGGTCGCCTGCGGTTGTACCCATTTATAGCGGCGGCGAGTGTTCAGAGGCGTGGGCATCGAATGAATAAACTTCGCACCCGTTGTTTCAACTGCCTCGCCTGGAAAATTGAATCTAACTGGATTGCAAGTCTTGTGTTCTCACCATTACACCACCGCTCACAGCATCCAATTCACCAGCAGCAGCAAAACATGACCAAATATTCCACCGTAGGCAGACTAAATTAAGAGTCGTTGCCATTGACTTGATATAATCCTTGAAGAAAACAACGCCTTTCAACGTTGAACATTTTTTACGTACAATTGTTTGACGCGTTCTGCAATCTTCATCGTCTGTGGGTGATCCGACAAAGCAAGTGCATTGCACGTTCTCTGATTGAACAAACCAAACAAACCCATAGCGAACCTCTCAGCTGACAAGAGCTTACATTTTATTTTGGGGGTGTGTTTAATTGCCGCTGACAACTTTGCGCGCAACGCAATGAACGTGGGATAGCGCCGTGGCCTCGGCACTCACCGGGACAAACCCTGCGGAGTGCAGCAGCAAGATCCAAACTTCAGTGCTCAACATGATGCTCGGTTTAAGAATTCTGGCAAAATCGCCCGATGATGTCGCATGTGATTAACAGCGAAGCGTCCCGGTACTCAAATTGTAAATTTACTCTCCAACACACCGGTAGGCTGAAGTGGTAACGAATTGGTGCGTTTTGTTCACATGACAAACCTTATTGGTTGGCTGTGTCGGATGGTGGTGGGTTAACGACACATTTATACTTACGCGATCTGACCCAAACACATTTATTATGAATAACACGATGCTACCTGGCTGTTTATTGGTGAAGTCATTCGCCTCCCTGCGTTGCTTAACTTCGGCCAGGAAAATCCAGAAAACTCTGTGTCTTAGAATCATTCACACCACGCCAGTCGCATTCATCTCACGTCACTCATTCTGTCCTCCTGATAAGGCAGCGGTGTGTTTGTGCCGTGGCGTGCAACAACGGGTGCTGTGGTAAACAATTATCATCATCATTTAGGATAGCAGATATTTAAAAAACAATGAAAATAATTAGAAAAAGGCAAAGTGATATGTTTTTTTTTGTACGTGTAAGGAGAAAAACAAGAGAATGAATATGAATCTTGTTTTTTGGCAGGAGAAAATGTTTAGGTACAACAAGAAGCCGGGGAAGACAGTGCCATAAGTTGCACACGCGGTTTGAACATTAGGATGCAACTGGGTTGAGTTTTTCATGTTAAGTTCTTGCGTGATATCATGAACCCGAGCTAAATGGAAGAAGGCCATGATCGCCGAAGTCTTTGAGACAGGATACCTTGGCACGTGCAGAGAGTACCTTTCACTCCCAGTGGTAGGGCCTTATACCGTTAGTTCCTACTCCCGGCCAGCCTTCAAAGTGCTCGGGAAGATATCGAGCGAGAAGGCCTGCGTACAGGATCCATCTTGTGGTCCATGTTTGTCATCGATAGATGACTCCGAATGATAATTTCAAGATGGCGCTGGTGCCATGTTCCAAATATCGAACAACAATAATTAAGTAATCAGCTCCCATTGTCGTTTTATTCGGCGGTAGTGAGTCAGGCGTGGACATTTCCACGTTATAATGACAAAGATCGGCCTACGCGCAAAACAAACGCGGTTGATGTGGCACAAAGTCGTAGGCTTAGTGCAGCAGCCAACCTTCGCCTGACTGGAATTGAAACTCAAGAATCTTCTCGATTGTGAGTCAGGCGCCCTAACAAATAACAATGCTCGTTATACCAATGTACTCTCCTTTGTTTACGCAGAGAATTGAGGAAATGCTCCTTGATGCTCAACGCTCATTATTCAGTAGCGTCCTTCCTGTTGTGGCGTTTATAAGAAACCGCGGTTCTGCTCGCGGAAGGAAACCGGAGTTCCCAGAGAAAACCCACGCCCGCTGGAAAATTATAATAATTCAAGATAGGACCAGCAACCCACTTGCTGTACTACCCTCTCACAGACACATCTTGACATTGTAGGTGAGCGTCTCGTGTAGGCTTCGTCTCTGCGTGATCCACCAACCCCCCCCCGCCTCCAACGCTTACACATATTCGTATCTTGTGCGCCTCTATTCAAGTGCATTTTCTAAAAACATGTATGAACACAACTCTGCCTGCACATGCTTGCTAATGACTCGTGTGTTTTTCGCCATCGGTGTAAAACATTGGCTTCCTCGACTATCGTTGTCCAGTAGCGTTTGTTTAAACAAGCAGACTCTGGGCCGGTTTCGACGCGTCTTGGGTGTCTCATCAGCAGAGCGAGGTCTGTTGAAGAAAAATATCATGAGTTGCCAGATGTGTTCTTTTTTCATATATACACGTTTCCTTTGATTTTATGCGGTAGATGCGTTCCAAGAAAAGTGCCCACAAAGCGAAACCGCACGAAACAGCTGCCTGCCGACGAGCACGAGACAGTTCGCAAAGTGCAATCTAGTCCGAGGTCGGCCGCGTAGCCGCAAGTGAGTTAATTCAAACCGCATATAGCGAATTTTGTGTTGAAATTGGTACGCCGCACATACGCGAAATCGCACAAACCGAACCCGCATGAAGCCAGGGAAACATGTACAGTATACAGTTGATCAGATCTCCAGTTAAAAATGAAATAACGAATCTGAAAAGGTTTTGGTTATTCAAAGACATCATATTCATACAAAAACAGCGCAGCCCTGGTATAAATAGTATATCGTCTGATACATTTCCATAGCCACTTAAATGAGAGAGCTCTAAACCAGAGGTGGAAGTAATTGAAATACGTACCTTCAGGACATTTGTAATTCGTGATCGACATTTACCTTCCAATATCCAAAAGCAATTGATCATTTATATCGAAATTACACGAAACACTGGCTATAGATCAGTTGTATCTGTATACATGTACTGCGCGTTGAACTTCTTTCGTACCGTAAGTTAGCCAACCGCGCTCATCGGAGGTGCATACAGTGTACGTGCAAACTAAACACAAAAAAGCAATTCTAAAGACATCAGTTTTCAATCTCGATTTCAAAGCGCATACCTCCAGTGACATTCCGAATATCGGAAGGAAGAGCGTTCCGCGACTGCCGCAGAAGCGCATCTGAAAGCGCGCGATGCAGTGGCCGTCTTTGTTCATCATTACGTGGCACAAACACACACACACACATATGCACAGTGCTCGCATACTGTGGGCTAACTCCCGCCCCAGCGTGGAAGAGTAGACCCAACACGACCCTCCAGGGAGGCTATCCAGAGCTCCCTCTATCGACAAAGCCCTTTCGACAATTTTAAACAATTTCATTGGTGATGCCGCTGCGTTACCGCACAAACACAACGAACAACACACTCAACGCACTCGCCAAACAACACAGTTGCTTTAACACACGCACTGTGCACATGTATATATATATAATCGGCGACGTTTCGGGCAATGGCCCTGCAATGCCCGCCGGCTGCTGCGAGAGCAACCCCTGGCCGGTGCCAACGCCGGTGACGAGCCGACGGGCTTGAATAGAGTGGTGGTCGTGACCATTGGACACGCGCGCCTCTCCGCTGCAGCCAATAGCGGCCACACGGAGGAGGATGATGATGATGGGGGTGGGAGGTTCACCCCCACTCGCACACTCTCCCTTCCACCCACTCCGCCCCCCACCACCAACCACCAAAACACTCCCGGTTTGCATGCGGACCAGCCACGCATCACCACAGTTATAGCCACCGACTTGAACAACGCTCTGTCGCATTGCCGCAGCATTACCGGCCGGGTAAGCGAGGGGGGAGGGAGGTGGGGCAGTTCTCTTCTCACAACTCCGCTATAAAAAATAACAACAGCAACAACAGCAACAACCACAAAACGTCAATCGAGACTCACTCGCTCGCTCGCAGAATGCGCGAAAGCGTCGTTGTCGACTGTCACAAACCGCAGCAGCAACAGCAGCCGATATGCGGGACACCGCTGTAGGCTGGCTCACTCCTCCCACGTCGCGTTGAGGTCCGGAGCAAGTTGGTGGCAGAGCAGAGCAGAGCCCCACACACCGAGAGACGCAGGCGAAGCCAGCAGACCAGCTCGCCCGCCCCCCCGCCCCCCCCCCAGCCAGCCAGCGTGGACCGTCAACATCGACAGCAATTCGCGGCCGCGTAGTGACAAGTCGTGGCCGCGGGCTGTCTCCTGCGAGGATGTACACCTTCGTGCCCTATTACCTGCACGGCTTCGGGGTGTGGGGCGTCAATTACTGCCCGGCGGAGGGCGCCGACTGTGCACGGGCAGCGAAGCACGGGTGCGGCGGTGCTGGTGGTGGCGGTGGTGGCGGCGGTGGTGGTGTCGGGGTCGTTCCATTGCCGGCTCGCCTGCCGAGACCCTCAGCTGTGCTGGCTCCGGCAGCCGCGGGAGCTGCACCGGGTGGTCCCTGGCAGGCCCCCGCATGTAGCAAGGAACTCAAGTTCGGGATTGAGCGAATTTTATCCGGAGACATCCACTCGCGGCCCGCCGACGGATGCCTGAGGTTCCAAGGTGAGTCTCGGTGTGGCGTTGCGTGCCGCTTGGGTTGTTTTGGTGTGTGTGTGTGATGATGATCACGTGCAGCACATTCTCAACCCACTGCTGGATGAAGAACTCCCCCCCCCCCTCCCACCGACCGCACCTTTCGGTCATTGGGGGTTGTTTGACCATACTTCGCCACTCGAGGTCGGTGCGAGCAGTTGGAGAAGCGAGCGCACGGATATCGTCGCTTGCGCGTGATGTTCTAAACTGGTCCGGGATCGAATGCAGTTCGCTCACCAGTGCGCCGCGGCTCTTCCTCCGATGATGATTATAAAACGAATAATACCACGGCAATGTGGTGACAGCTACTATACCCTTCATTTACCACGGAAATTCTCACTTCTCAGTCTCGATGCACCCTTTTAAAATGTATTTCTTTGGAATGTAATAAGACGTGGCATTTAGGATTTCACATTGTACTGCACTGTATTATACTGCACTTACCAGTGTAGTGAAGTATGGTCAAACAACCCCCCCCCCTCCTCCTCATCTAGCAGTAGATTAATAGAGCAATGTTAGCTATTTGTGCATGGCGCTTCACCAGTTCGCTTCACCACTGGGTCACTTCGCTCCGAGTCGCCGTTTCTGTGCGGCCGGTTGCGCGTTCATTCTCTTGGACGTTTCTCCGAGTTAAAGCTCGCAGCCGACAGTAAAACGAAACGTTAAAGACCCCGTGTCGTAATCGACTGAGGTTAGGCCACTGTGTACCGATGAAAGAGCATTACGATCTCACTCTAAATGTATCGCTCAACTAAAATAAGAATGGCATTGGGACCGGTGGTGCAGTGGTTAGCGCACAGCGCTATGTGAAACCGGCATCCCGAGTTCGATTTTCGCTCACGGGTAAACATCAGTGGCGAGTGATATCTGCACCGGTCGTGGGCATCTCTCTGCTCACCAACTCGCCACCACCCAAATTTGGTGAAGTAATACTCCAATAACCGACGTAACCGACGAGGCTTTCATCCAGCAGTGGATCGACAATGGACTGCAAAAAAAAACCAATCGCAATTATCTGATCTTGTGTTTCGTATGCCCAATGGCTACGGAACCCTATTTGTGGAAATAAAAGCCGGCGTTGCATGGCTCCTCCAAACGCTCTCTGTCTGATGAATAAAAATGCAAACAGTGTATGAATAATTGTTTTTTTACCCTTCTATCTGGCAACAAAACTGACACCTATTTACAAGGAGTCATGTTTGCATAGACCGCAATACCTGCAGTCATAATACGTCATCTGGTCCAACCCATGTGAGACTAGGCTCTAAGGACCAATCAACTTCAAGGACAGTGCACATTATCAGAGTTATGCCTTTTGTTTGTATTATGACTGCAGGTATTGCGGTCTATGCAAACATGACTCCTTGTAAAAAGGTGTCAGTTTTGTTGCCAGATAGAAGGGTAAAAAAAAACAATTATCATATTTTTACTGGCAAATGAGGTTCCCATAGTGTACGTATATACACAGTCTGTAGCGCACTGAGAATGCATGAAGGTTCATTACTGGCCTATCGTGTGTGCTGGGAATGCCCGTGTCATAGTTAACGGCCTATCATTATAATTGTATCGTACAGTATAAACGGCGCGTGCATATCACTTTACATCGCAGCCATGAATTGTGCAAAAAGTTAAACGCTCGTCATTAATCTACTGAAACACATCTTAACTATATAAAGCCACTGCAGCAGCAAGACCCTACCGAAAAATAGTCATACGACTTTCCTGGATTAATAAGTGATGATTATTATTATAGTTTATCGTTATAAAAACAAATACAAAAACATGTCAGCACGTCTTGATAAATGTCTGTGCGTGTATGGAAGCGCAACTCTGCTGTTTGTTTCTACTAGTAAATGTAAATATTTAGTCCATGGGCATATTTATTGCACTTCCGGACCAAGTTATCTCAGCAGCCTTTGTTTAAATAAAACAAAGGGCTTGATCACATGTTCTATTCACGGAGAGACACCGAAACCCTGCGTGCTGGTAATGTACACTGTTAGCCACAATACACGAATGTCAAGTTCGCGTTATATTGATAGATAACGCGGTGATCGGTCTAGCCACACGGTTGATAGATGTGCCATTGTAACGATACGATTCACGATGATTTGCTGGTCATGCAATCGCTCTCCGATTATACCACCGCGGGTCGTCTCGCATCGCAGCCCAAGCAGCCTGCCTCCTCACGATGCCTGCCATGGCGACACACGCGGGTCTTTAACGTCCCCTGTACAATAGCTCCGCGTGCCTCCATCGCGTCTCATTTCCAACACATCTGAAAGCCCCCCCCCCCCCAGTGGCAGCTGTCCCTGTGCGGCACAAGGTGGCTCAGCACGTGGCCCGCAATGAAACTGACATTAGTCAGGAAGTCAGGAAGTCAGGAGGAGCGATCATTGAGATGCGTATCCCAATTGAGTAATTTGCGGTGTTCATTTTTCGAATTTACGATGCATTGCTCGTATGCATGTTCATACACCACAACCACATATATATATAAGCGTACATGTCTATTTATATAGAGGACCACGTATCTTCGCCTGAATAGACATGTGCTATTCTATTATTGCGTATGGCAGGCAATATTTGACGTGCTAAGTGCCAATGTCGAGGTCTGCTGCTGGCCACGACGAAGGGGATTCAGGAGAGAGAGTTCGTTCGTGTCGTTTTGCTCTTCCTCCTCCTCTGTTGAATGAGCGCAGACCGCAGTGGGTTTACGACACGGTTCACAGTTTGGGTTGCATGGCCAAAATCGCACTGCTGTACTTTGTTTTTTTTATGTATCTCTGTGAGTCTCTATGTATCTCTGTGAGTCTCTATGCATCTCTGTGAGTCTCTATGTATCTCTGTGAGTCTCTACGAGTTTACGAGACGGCCCATAGTTTGGCTTGCATGGCCACAAAAAACGTGTGCCAAGGTGTGCATACGTGGTCCGTGCATAGAAGCAATGCACACTCGTTCCTGGCATGGAAGTGATATTTCCCATTAAAATGCCGATTCAGCATGTTTGGTTCACGCTCCGTCGATGGAACAAAAACTAAAATAACCTCTCACATTTAAAGCATCCCGCACCTCAGATTAACACCGTTGGCTACGTACGGTGCGAAAGAAGTTCAAAGTACACGCCTCCATTGGATGTCTCGATTCACCACCATAGCTGGAATTCGGGGAGCGCAAATCCATAACCGCAGTTCTTTAAGGCAGGCACACAATGAGTTACGTTTGTTCGGACATAGGCTTGACAAAGCTAATATGATGTCTTACCATATGTAACGTGAAAAAACTAAAAACCTCAACACACTCGTCAACAATACTCCTTTTAAATAAAAAAACTATATATTTAATCGGCAAACGTTTCGGGCAATGAACCTTATTCACAGCACAGTACAGGCGACATAGGTCAACGTCCAGTAATGTATTTACACATGCATTATGCAGTGCCGTGCAGCACTTTTTTTTATTAAAGTAATAATTCTACTCCGTGTCTGTAAATATGCATGTTAATATGAGTGTCAGTCCGTCAACCCTATTGGCGTTCCAGACCAACGTGATCAAGCGGAATTTATTCGTTTAAGCAGTCAGACTCTGAACCGGTTTCGACATTCCATTCTCATCAGCAGTCAAGTTCGTTAAACTACACACATATATATAAATGTGCGTACATGAAGCAATATTAACACGCAATATAGTCAAGTTTAACAGCAACACGTATCCACACATATATAACGTATATGAGTTTAGAAATCAATGTATAATTGCTACAATCCACTGCTTTATTTGTATTTTTTTTTGCCTCGCCGCAGTTTGATTCGAGACAGGGACTCTCTTCTAACTCAATGAATAAATATAATGTAGTTGCTTATTTATTATGTGACAACATACAGTATATAGAATTAATTCAAATGAATATCTCATTCAGAACTAAATCAATACGCTGTACAGATAGATTTTGGTTTAAAGAACAAAAGTGGTGCGGCTGCTACCGTTGGGTTAGCAGTGGTGCACACATAGCAAACATTCAACCACATTCGCCACGTAGATAACGTTTCGGGCAACGGCCCTTCTTAAGTTCGTTGCTATGAACAAGGGGTCCATCATCAGACGCAACAGCCGTGATACATTTTATTCACATCAGTGCCATTGTCGAACGTGTTGGGTTTTGTTTTTATAATATATATTCGTTTGATTTAACGTCTTACATCTGAATAGCAAAACAAAACCACAACTAAATCGCAACACAGAGGCGAGTACACCGGGAACTTTTCAGCTTGGAGACTATGCAATGAGTTATTAATTACGTAATTTAAAAAAATATTCGTGTCGAACGTGGATAGAAATATGAAACTGGGGCCTCAATAATGGACTGCATGGGTGTGTTGCAGGGGATGACTGCGTGAGACACGTCAACGTCTTCCAGAGCTCGCTTTGTGTAGATTATGGAAACTATCGTGTCCTGTTCATTCAACCAGGAGATTCAGATCAACCCGTTGAGAACACATCAAACGTTTGCCTCTTGCAACGGCGACCTGGGGTTTACATCAAGAATTAAACACATTACGTTTGGTGACATTGCTGCTGCTGCTGCGTTGGAAGTGATGCTCAAACTAAACTATAAACTACATATTTGTTTCGCCAGGTAAGGCCCACTGAGATATATATATAGTTTTTTTTTCAGAAGCAACCTGGCCACAAGTAATAGCCCAACGAATTGGCTTCATCCTAAACTAGAGGACCCGGAGAAAAATCCAAACGACCACGGCGAGAGTGTTGAAACTCCAAATATACAGCAGCAGGTGTTAGGATCGAGATCGAACCCATGACCTCCTGTGTACCAGGCAAAGTAATTAACATCTCCCCACCGTGGCGTTCAGCACAGTTAACAACAACAACAACCCCCACCAGAATAATTTCGTGTCACTAACGCTGCGTGGCCTTAAGAATGAATGTATATAACAAGCGACGTTTTGGGCAATGTCCCTTCTTCAGAGCACCATAGACAATTCAGAGGTAGAGTGGCCTCTCTCTCAGTGCTGTGAAGAAGGACCAACGACCGAAACGTCGCCTATTATATACGTTTTGTTGTAAGGTCACACATGCACTGTCGTTGACGAATGTGTTGAGTATTATTTGTTGGTTTATATCCTGAAGTTATTTGAAGTGCACAGGATATTAAACAGAAGCATTGTAAATGTAACACATCTATATTAAATGTAACAATAATTGAGTGTCAACAAATTTGAGGCTAATTAACGAGATCGTTATTTTAAGAGACTGAATATATATACACACTTGCTTTGACTTGGAACATTATGGGTGTCACGGGGAGCTGAGGAAGACAGCGAATTAAGTTACATTAAACGCAATATGAGCAATTGGATGCCACTGGGAGTAAGTAGCGAATGTTACGTTCTTGAGTAAATATCGTGAACAGAGATCAGTGGAAGGAAGGCCATGGTCGCAAGAAAGATAGACTAGCATTGCCCATCGACTAACATCGCCCATCGACTAACACTGCCCATATATCAACTTTGCCCATATTGCACATAAACTAACACTGCCCATAAACTAACACTGCCCATCGACTAACACTGCCCATAGACTAACACTGCCCATAGACTAACACTGCCCATAGGCTAACACTGCCCATAGACTAACACTGCCCATAGACTAACACTGCCCATAGACTAACACTGCACGTAGACTAAAACTGCCCATAGGCTAACACTGCCCATAGACTAACATTTCCCATAGACTAACATTGCCCATAGACTAACATTGCCCATAGGCTAACACTGCCCATAGGCTAACACTGCCCATAGACTAACATTGCCCATAGACTAACATTGCCCATAGACTAACACTGCACATAGACTAACACTGCCCATAGACTAACATTGCCCATAGACTAACACTGCCCATAGACTAACA
>CM025640.2:9241626-9267279 GCA_014621495.2 Entosphenus tridentatus
CACCGAACTGAAGGTTCATCAACACCGAACTGAAGGTTCATCAACACCGAACTGAAGGTTCATCAACACCGAACTGGAGGTTCATCAACACCGAACTGAAGGTTCATCAACACCGAACTGAAGGTTCATCAACACCGAACTGGAGGTTCATCAACACCGAACTGAAGGTTCATCAACACTGAACTGAAGGTTCATCAACACTGAACTGAAGGTTCATCAACACCGCACTGAAGTTTCATCAACACTGAACTGAAGGTTCATCAACACTGAACTGAAGTTTCATCAACACTGAACTGAAGGTTCATCAACACCGAACTGAAGGTTCATCAACACCGAACTGAAGGTTCATCAACACCGCACTGAAGTTTCATCAACACTGAACTGAAGTTTCATCAACACTGAGCTGAAGGTTCATCAACACCGAACTAAAGATTAATATCCATATTTGTTGCACAAATTGGAATTATCTTCTTGGTTTTTTCGGTAAAGTCACGTAGAAGGGGAGTAATAAAATAATAAAAATAAAACATAATAAAACGTCGTGAGAATTATTTTATTATGTTTTATTATTTTTATTATTTTATTACTCCCCTTCTACGTGACTTTACCGAAAAAACCAAGAAGATGAATTCCTGCAGTCACGAAAGCTTTAAATCGAAAATTGGAATTATTTTAAACATTTAAAGATGGTGAAAGAAGTTGTCCCTGTAATGTGGTTCTTAGAAAGTATGCATCGTGCAATCTCCGGTCTTGTTACGCATTCGGTGTCGGACACATCTCTGTAGGCTTACCGCTATACTTACATGCGGTTAGGGGCCGTCCATAAATGACGTCACGCACCTGCGGGGGAGGGGGGCGTCAGACATTTGTGACGAGGGGGGGGGGGGTTAGAGAAATGTGACGTCACATCAAAATGCGCAACTTTAAATAAATATAGACAACACGTTCTACTAATTCAATAGACTTTTTGTTATAAATGTTTTCTCCTACAACATTAGAGTGCAGCGCCACATTAAATGCGCACTACAATGACACTAGTTTAAAGCGATTTGAAGCATGACCATATTCATCAATTGTGTTGGGTGGAGGAGGGTACACGACACACAATTTACCCGCGCCATCTTATCCGCTAATCAAATGTCAATCGTAATATTGGTCACGAAAGGCTACGTGTTAAAGGGAAAAGTCACGATTTGCGTCTTCAGATGCCACGAGTCTGCCACAAGCTGTCTTCGGCCAAACCAAAGATATCAACTTCCTTGATATTATTAGCGTTCAGTGTAAACATCCTGGCCCAAAATATGCACGCTACATCAACCGATTGACAGCTCAATACACCAACACACTCCTAAGTGGATTTACTGCGCACGCCTAAATGTAACCACATCTCGAGAAGCTGCACAGAGACAAGGGCCGTCTTTATTTTATAAAAAAAAGAGGAGAGAGGGAGGGAGGGAGGGGAGGCATTGGGAGGTGGAGGAATAAAGGATTCGTTCTTCTTGAGCCTGGACTGGGATGTTATGAGTTTAACACGTAGTCTTTCGCCACCAATATTACACAGAATAACGTAGTTTATGGGTTAAATCACCTAAATGTGAATGCGCCGTGAACCCACAATTCTAGCAAAGTCGCCCGATGAAGCTGGTTGTAATAACCAGCGAAACGTCACAGTTCTCAAATTGTAAATGTCGTGGATTTACTCTCCAACGCGCTGGTGTGCTGAAGTTGTATCAATTTAGGTCACGTCTTGTTTCCGTGACAAACCTTACTAAATGGCTGTGTCGGCTGGCGGCGGCTTTAACGACACATTTACATTTACGCCACCGAACCCCAAAAAAACCTTCATTATGAAGATTATTTGGAGAAATGTCTCATGCCGGCCCACTTCGCTGCCTTGTTCTCGCTTGGAGATTGGGCACGGCAACAGCTTTGGCACGAGACTCACGAAGCTCTTCCTTCATTTAATGATATTTGGGCCTTGGCGTTCAGTGTTTAGATTGAAGCGCAGCGAATTTTTGAACTGTAATAAGCAATAACGGAAATTCTAATTGTAGTGAGTGTTGACTCAGCCCTTCATCATTACCCCCCTACCCACAGGGTCGGTAAAACGAGTACCACCTGGTGAGCAGAGCCCCTCGGAACGTCGCGAGTGGTCCGTGCGGTGCTTCCTTTCTCAAGTCTGCTCCCTATCTGCACGATGATTGATCGCCATTTATCATTTGGCGTATTTTCCCACGTGGCGAGTTGGATTTGATCATTCTCTGTCTGTTGGCGGATGGTTAAGTGAAGAAATTTTACCTTGCACCTCTATGCGTACTAACCCAGGGGTCGGCAACCAAAATAATAAGAAGGGCCATATTCCTTTTTACGAAATCGGTAAAAAAAACACTAAATATTTCAAGAGCCGCAATGCACGTGAACACCATCTCGTGAAAACGAGATGGTGTTCACGTGCATTATGGTCCTCAAAGAGCCGCATGCGGGTCTGGAGCCGCAGGTTTTCTGACCCCTTATTTAACCCCAAAAAAAATCAACCAATTACAAATCGTAATTTTGGTTGTGAAAGCCTACGCACAAAAAGGTGTGTGTGTTTTTTTACATTGACACTGAATTATACAACGTGCAGTATTCGTCGTAATTGTTTAGCTTGGGCAGACGCTGCCCCTTTGAGTGAAATCAATCAACCCACGTTCAGGATTATTGTGGATGGCACCAATTCTCAACAACAACAACAACAACAGTAGCTTTCATTATTTGTAATGCTTCACAACCAGCGTTCTTCACTCATTTTCCGAGGGGGGGGGGCTACTTTCGCCGATAAGACATCACCAGTGTGAGGGCCGTCACACGACTGAAACCATTTGGGGGTTGACAGCAGCACAATGATGATGGGGGTGTGTTCACATGTTGTGTATTGTCGGGGGCCGCACTCGAGGCCACCAGGGACCTGCCAGTGGCCTGCGGTGGCCTTACAATGAAGAACGCTGCTTTATAAGTCAGCAAAGAATCGACTGTGCGCGATTTGTCCAGAGTCTAATGCTTCTAGAACATCATTTAGAACTCTCACCGATCACAATCGTCTATAGCAATGGTTCTTACCCTTCACTGCAGACTTGCACCCCTTTGGTTCTCAACGGTTGTATAATGTTAATAAATACGTAGGGTTTCATGAAACAAAGAAGTTGTAAATTTTTATTTAAAGCTTTCGTGACTGCAGGTATTCATATTCTTGGTTCTTTCGGTAAAGTCACATAGAAGGGAAATAATAAAATAATAATTATTATTATATATATACTTTTCAATTATAAAACAATAAAAAAATATTTGTATTCCATTGGAACCTCATTTACCAGTAAAAAATATGATAATTATTGTTTTACTCTTCTATCTGGCAACAAAACTGACACCTTTTTTACAAGGAGTCATGATTGCATAGACCACAATATCTGCTGCCATAATGCAAGCAAAAAACATAACTCTGATAATATATGCACTGTCCTTGAAGTTGATTGATCCACACCCGAGACAGCTTTCCTTAGAGCCTCGTCTCACATGGGTTGGACCAGATGACTCCTTGTAAACAAGGTGTCAGTTTTGTTGCCAGATAGAAGGGTAAAAAACCAATCATCATATTTTTTACTGCCAAATGAGGTTCCAATGGTGTAAATGCTTCACCGAGCTCTCATACTCTGATGGTGCATTGTCTTTGAGTTGTGCGCCTTTTGGCGTCATCTGGTCCAACCCATGTGAGATGGCATTTACTGAGCATTGTACATTTACTCGGCAGTCTACGTGCACATAGAGCAGTTATCGTAGCATCTATACTAAGTCTATCCATGAAGAACCACTCAATGTATTTATAGTGGTAAGTGCATATACTGCTCTGCGTAAATGCAGCAACAAATAGGCACATCATCATATGTATTTATAGTTCGGGTTTAAACTGTGGTAGCACAGGTATATGTTACACGTATAACATACGGACTCAATAAAAAAATAGCCACATTTGAGGAACATACATTACAGTGTATAAGGCAAGCTGTGATTTCATATCATGGCCAAATGTGCATGATAGGACTTGAATACATGGTTAATTAAAGCCAGTCTCTCCACGTGAAGAACATGTAATTGTCCTAGTAAATCAACCAACAGGCCTCCGGATTTAGGTTGAGTCTTTTTCAATGACAGCATTAGTTCAAGCAGGCAAACACTGACCTGGATTCGACCTTTTGAGTCTGATCAGTAGAGTGAGGCTTGTTAATAAACAAACGTTGTTACGTTCTAGATTTGAAGCTTTCGTGACTGCAAGGATTCATACTCTTAGGTTTTTTCGGTAAAGTCACGTAGGTAAAAATAAATAATAAAAATAAATATAATAGAAATAATAATAGAAATAAAATTATAAATCACGACGTTTCGGAGGCAGGTGGGACCGTCACAGCTAGATTTACTGTATCCAGTGATACTCTTAGGTTTTTTCGGTACGTTGCTAAGTGCTGTTGCAGGCTGGCATATGGGTCTCTTTAGCGCATAAAATGTAAAGAGAAGTACGTACGATTTCACTTTTATGTAATATTACTTATTTATTCAAGAAAACTACACTTTCTCTTTGTGGGGAAGATCCTGCATTGGTGCTTTTTTTATTTAAAGATGTTTTGAGGTAATTAATTAGTTTGCATTAAAGTGGGAGGGCACCGGAGCAGCTGGAAAGAAACCCAAAGCACGCGCAAGGGGGCAACACTCAATCCCCGTACAGATGGAAACAGACGGATAATTAATTATGAATCTACTTAATTTTAGCGCCCTCTCCTGGCGAGCATCAGAAAATATGTGTCGTACACCCTCCTCCACCCGACACAGCCAATTAATAAAGTTGTCACGTGATGAACAAACGTTACAATCTGTGACTGCTTCAGTGTATTGGTGGAGAGCAATCCTACGAATAAAAACTACGAGAATAGGTTTTCCCCTGTTTTTTATGGCAACAAAACAGGTGTTAAGATGTTAAAACACCAAACTGAACCCTTTTACACGGAATCATGTCTGCATTAACCACAATACTTGTGGTCAGAATGCAAACATAAAACATACTTAGACCAGAGGACGCCAAAAGGCCTTTTGGCATCTGGTCTAACACCGTTTGAGACTAGGCTCGAAAGAAAAATGTCTCTGGTGTGGACCATTCAGCTTCAAAGACAATGCATATATTATCAGAGTATGTTCTTTGTTTGCATTCTGACCACAAGTATTGTGGTTAACGCAGACATGTTTCCTCGTAAAAGGTTTCAGTTTGGTGTTTTAACAACTTAACACCTGTTTTGTTGCCAGAAAAAAAAGAGGAAATCCTATTCTCATATTATGTTACTGGCAAAGGAGGTCCCATGACTAAAAACTATTTTGTATGTTACCAGGCAAGGCCCGCTGAAGCTCTATAGCTCTTTTTCAGAAGCGACCTGGCCACAAATAAAATCCCAACGAAGTGGCTTATCATGTGGAAATGTATAGCAGACAAATAATCCAAGAACCACATGTTGTTGATTCTAAACGTGGTGGGAAAAACCGGAGGACCCGGAGAAAAATCCACCCGACCACGGGGAGAGAGACACACACACTATATAGGAATCAGGGTCAAACCCACGACCTCCTGTATACCAGGCGAGGTCGTTAACATCTCGCCACCGTGACGCCACAATGGTACATACTGCTGGTTGTAACTATGTACCAGCGAAACGTCGTTCCCAAGTGTTAAATTGGTGTCTGCTCCACGGAAATGAGTGAGTTCGTTACTGAATTTTGTTACATGGTTTACGTGGAATATCAGAGTGCTGATGACTACCCGAAATGTCGAAACCGGTTCAGAGTTTGCCTGCTTAAACAAATTCTGCCGCTTGTTAATAATGGGCTGCCTAAGCCAAGATGCCGACGCACTTAAAATATCCTAAAACATACACAGAGCATTTGGTATTTATACGCGTGGACAGAAAGTGGACTTCGCTTTTATATAACAGTCAGTGTAGATTACGTAATTTAACACTGACCACGTGCTCCATCGTAGGGCAGCGTGTTCATGAACGATGCAGTAATAGAGGCCATCAGCACCTCCGATTAGCACGGTTGGCTACGCGAACGAAGTTCCACGTGGAGTGCACACAACATGGGCGAAGCATTCAGCATTCGAAAGCGATTTAAACTGAACCGCGGAGTTTCTCGCTGTTGCGCTCTACCGATGTGTTCACGGCCTGTATCGCGTGCGTTGTTGGGCACGATGCCTGACGTTTCGTGCCCATGTGCTGCTGCTGCTGCTGCTGCTGACGAGGAGTTTCTTCAGCGCGTGTTGTTGAACGCTACGCAATGGAAAGCGTGAATGAATCCGTGGCCCACAGTGCCCACAGCTTTACCCACCACCACCTCTAGCAGCAGTAGCAGCAGCAGACGCAGGCGCAGGTCGTGGGGGTGGTGGCTTCGTGTGCTTGTTGTTCCATGTCGCTATGACTCCCGCCCCAAGTGTTTGTCTGCTGCTGTAAGGCAGCCTGTGTAGTAGTTTAGCTCTGCTGCAGCGGCATGCTCCCTGGCTTGGTAACAACGCCACGGGGCTTAACTCGGTTGAAACGCGATCCGGTGTAGATAGATCGTAAGCCGACTTGCAAATCCTGTAGGCCATCTCGATATGCACACGTTGCTAAAAGTGAATGGCGCGTCCCACGCAATTGCGTGCATTAATGCGAACAGAATGATGCACGTGACGCACATGCTACAGTGTGTGCTCTCAATGTGTGTTTTTGTGATGTTAAGCATTGGTACAATTAGTATGTTCAACTTATTTCGCACCGTACGGAGCCAACCGTGCTCATCGGAGGTGCGAGGGAAGGACAAACAAACGAAATACAACAATTTGTTCGAAAGACATGAAGAGCAGTTCTTGCAAACGATAGAGGAGCGAGCCTATTGGATTGCACGGTCATCCGCTGTGTGAGCAATAGTGTTATCATGTTCTGCTACAGGTTAAGGTATACACGTCTGGTATAACAACAATGTGGCGTTAGTATATTGCTCATCATAATAAATGATCAACCAACCGATTGCGTAATGAAACGTGTATTCCCGATTTCCAGAGTTTCGTTGGACTTTTATACGAGGGTCTAGCGTTGAGATATTTGTCCAAGGATGAACGATTCTGTTATTGATCACAAGCCAATTACTTCCCATTATCAATGCAGCACAAATCCCTTTCAATCGGTGGACCAAGTAATTTTCCTCTTGTGGAGTGTGCCGTGAAGTCCGATTACAAAGTGTGCAACATGATTCCCACTTCTATTTCACTGGTCAACAAAAAAAAATCATTTTTTTCTGGCCTGGACTTTTGCAGCTGTTTTAGACTAATTTCAGGGTGCTGATTCAAAATCTGATCTCAGATTTGCTCTTTCACATCTCATTTTAATGCTATCGGCATACCCCATTTTCGTTGATTTTACCCGAAATTAACTCTGTCACTTATGATTGCAAGTTGTTGCGAGTCAGTGACTGCTTTAGTGTTAAAATATGGTGCTGTATTTTTAGGATAGTGTGTTTATAATATCATTTTATGTAGATATCCACATTTATTTAATATTTTTCTTCTGCAGTTTTTATTGAAAATGCAATATTTGATATCTCAAAAACCTGATGTCAGATTTGGAATCGGCACCCCAAAATTACCTTAAAACCGTTGGAATACCTTATGCCAAAAAAGTGTGTTGACCAGTGTTTTTATTTGACTAGGTGAGGCCCACTGAGCTCTGGAGCTGGCCATCACGAATGATAGCTCAACGAAGTGGCTTGGCACGTGGACATTTATTCAGCAGCCAAACACGCGAACACACGATATAATTTAAATATACGGAGGAGAGACTACATATGTGTAGATACATGCAAGTATGTGGGCACTGTGGTTGTATGTGTCAATGCACTACGTAGATTCCTGTAGGCACTACGCATAAAGCACGTGACCTATCACCATCAGCCATGGTCAATCCACTGCTGGATGAAGGCCTCCCCAAGCCACCGCCACCTTTCACGATCCATCTGTCCAATAATCCACCTGGCGCCTTGCAACATGAACTGGTTTGACCGCTCCATCTCCCCGGTGGACGTCCCCTTGGGTCACCTTCCATTCCTTGGCCTTACACTCCGTTGTTTATTCTGGACCATCGGCCATCGTCAACTCCATCTTGCGACGGTGTCTGGCCCAAGTCCCCGATTTACTTTTCTTCCGCGGCCGTCTGGAATGCTCTTCCTTACGATATTAGGAAAGCGCTGGAGCTCAGCACTTTTAAAACATCTAGGTTGAAAACTAATTTCTTTCCAACTACTTTTTGTCTATAGTTTGTTGTCAAACCTCCCGCACCTCTGATTAGCACGGTTGTTTATGCACGGCGCGGATGCAGTTCAACATTCACACTTACTGGTTTGAATGATGCATCATTAACCGGTGTATGCTCTCCAATCTTCGTGTTCCTCTCTCTGTCTCCCATGTTATTCCAACTTCCAAGGCTTGCGTCTCTCCACGCTTCTTCGTGCACTTTTAGTTTTCCTTCGACGGTATATTCTTCGTGAATGTCCACGTTGCAAAATATTTACACCACAAATGTACGAATACAATATGTATTCATACGTATATTGATGAATTGTGAAACTGTGATGTTGATGCTGTCATGATAGTTGTCGGTAGATGTGCCATGTGTATTCGAAGACCAAATATGTGCGGCATGTGAATACAATATAACGCATCCAAAGCGGATTACAATCTCGTGTACGTAGGATATGGAAGCTGAGTGCCCATGGTGCAAGTCCGTAATTATAATATATATTGGGGGACACACATCCCCCCCAGTTTTCAAATATGTTCAAAATGTCCCCCCCCCCCCCCAACATATTGCTATATATAAATAAAAATTGCTATGCTATGTAAATAAAAACAACAATTTGCTAAACCTTGGCCACAATATCTGGACTTGTCTTCATATAAATTAATGCATAGATTTATGTTCATTTGATTGTGGTTATGGTTGTACTTTATTAATCCCTAATCTCTGCCATTACATACAATGAAACAAGAAATGGTAAAAAAGTAAAAACAGAGCAATGTAATACAATACACTATTAGACATTATTGTAAAAAATAAATAAAAAGTCCATCCCATGTGTTAGTTAATTTTTTAATATTTTAGGCAGGAAATTTACTTTTCAAATTTATATATTTTTTCTGGGTTTGGACCCCCAGACACCCTGGAAGATTTGGTCCCCCTCAATGTTGACTCCATGGCTACGGCCTTGCCATGGTATAATAGTTAGCACACTAGTCTTGCAATACGGGCGCCACGGTGACGAGAGATTAACCACCTCGCCTGGTATACAGGAGGTCGTGGGTTCGATTCTGACCTCGACGCATGTATATTTGGAGTTTGCGTGTTCTCTACGTAGTCATGTGGATTTTTCTCCGGGTCCTCCCCTTTTTCTCTCCACATTTAGAAACGTGCGTTAAGAGTACTTGGCCGCTATACATTTCCACGAGAAAAGCCGCTTCGTTGAGCTACCGTTTGTGGCCAGGTCGCTTCTGAAAAAGAGCTATATAGCCCAGTGGGGCCTTACCTGGTAAAATAAAATATAGTTTAGTTTACTGTACTTTATAGAGGTTGGCGGTTTTGAATTCAATATCCCGGCACGGCAGTTGTGAAATAGTGCAAACCCACCATCTCTGTCCACCACACAATATGAATTGGTTGGCAATTCCCACTGCTTCCAAGGCGTCTGGCCAACATGGAAGAATAGGCTAAACTAGCTGGAGCCTATCGTATGCAATGTTGAACTTCTTTCGCACCATACGTAGCCAAACCACAGAGACGGATCTGCCAGCAGTGGCATGAACACGCAATCGCTGGGCTGTGCCTCTCCAATTTGAATTCGACATGCGTGAGAGGCAAGGATCTCTCCCGATTGTGACTTTCTATTGATGCTGAAGGTGGGGCCGGAAGACGAGATAAAAAAAATTCCAAACGAACCGACGACCACCGAATTGAAAGTTCAAAAATAAAAGGTTTATATAATACACCGCCAAGTGACGAATGTTATCTTGCGTCGTTCATGCAAATTGCATCTCACAATCGCTGAGGGATAAGCTGGAAGGCTGCCAGGCGGGTGAGCCCGCACCAACAATTGTTCTGTAATTCTCTACATATCAAGATGTTTTCGGCCAACTGGTGCGGTGTTTATTGTACGCGTGGGAAAAAGACACCAGAAAACCCAGAAAAAAACACCCCCCAACTCCCACACGCGCGCGAACGTCCCCAACACCTTTCTCCCACGCGGAAGGGGGACAGGACGACACGAGTCCCACACGCCCTGCGCCGTGCCCGCAAATTCTTGCCGGCCCGCTAAACCCCCGTGGCGAAACCCGTGGCGACGTCCGCGCAGGTCCGTACGCGGCGCTGTGCCGCGGGGACGCGGGCGGGCCGTGCCTGCAGGGCGCCGCGTTCAAGCGCAAGCGCGCCTGGTCCCGGGCCGTCTTCTCAAGCCTGCAGCGCAAGGGACTCGAGAAACGCTTCCAGGTGCAGAAGTACGTGACCAAGCCCGACCGCCGGCAGCTCGCGGCCATGCTGGGGCTCACGGATGCGCAGGTGAGGAGGGGGGGGGTTGGGCGAGCGGGGCTTCTCGCTCCGTGTGTGCACGTGTGGGTGTGCGGGCAGAGGAACGAGCGGAGCGCTGGGTGGCGAAAATGTTGGCACGGTAAGGGGGCAACAGCTGGTGCATCTGGCGGTCGTCTCAGTCAGTCGACCCATGGCGCCTGGGTCTGTTCCGTAACCTCTTGTCAGCGAGCCTTTGACACTTCACGTTGATAGCCTCAAAGTGCACCTATCCTGGCACAATCGCTGTGGTGACATCACCACCACTTCGTCGTGAATGGCGGCTGATGTAGTATGCAGGTGTGTTGGGGCGTGGTAGAGGTTAGTGGTCCACGCACTGCGCTATGAACCCAGGGGACCCAAGTTCCATTCCCGCTCACTATCAACATCAGTGGCGAATATCTGAACGGGTCCTGGGCTTCCCCTAAGTCGGCTCAGCCTCAATTGAGTATCTGATGCAGTGTGTACACCTCTGCAATGGGGAGATTAAGGTAACCGAGTGTGGCACAGTACTTGCTACACCACTCACATGTGCTCGCGAATGGCACTTGACCCCAATAGTCTATGTGGGCTATACAACAGGGGTCACCAAACTCCGGGCCGCGGACCGGTACCGGTCCGTGGCCTGTTAGGAACCGGGCCGCACAGCAGCAGGAGGTTAGAGCGGTGAGTCCCCACGTGGCCCGCCCCCATTGTTTTATTATTGACCACTTCCATCCGCGCCTCTTTCCCCCACTGCGCACTCGTCTCAGTCACAGTGTTGGTCAGCCCACAAGCTCTAACCACGAGCCAACATGAGTACAAAACAAACGTCGCTGGATAGATTTTTTGGAAAGGGCGAAAGACCCAATGATGAACTCCCCCCCCTCCCCCCGGTCCGTGAAAAAAAATGTCTTCCACGAAACCGGTCCCTGGTGACAAAAAGGTTGGGGACCGCTGGGCTACACAACAGGGGATTTTGTGTACGTGTGTGGTTTGGAGGTGTGGCGCAGTGGTTAGCGCACTGCAATGCACACCCGGCAGGGCTGGGTTTCATGCCTGTCCACAGCTAACATGAGTGGCACAAACACCCTGGATATCCTCTATGTATACTTAGCCTCAAATGAGTACCTGGTTAAGTGTGTAAACATCAGCGATAGAGAAGTAAAATGAGTCTGATATGGTGTGGCCAGTAGCCAATCGTGTACCTTAATAGGTGCTCGCTAACAGCACTTGCTCCAATGATATTTAGGCGACACGGGGGATCGTGGTGTGTGTGTGAGAGATATACATTTCATACTCTCAGTGTGTATCTCGTGGGAGTCCAGTGTTTTGCACACTTGCACTCATGATCCTGGCAAACCTGGGTTTGATTCCCAGGTCACCGACATTAATCACAGGGTAGCTAATTAACACCGCCACTCATTCGAATGTATTTCAGCCAAGTCTGAAGACTCATTTGTCAAGAAGAGTGCTGGCACAAGTATATTTGGCCAATTTTTATATTAAAACATTTCAAATGTTGATGAATTTTATTACTTGATTAATTTCAATTGATTAATTTTTATTTTGAAATTAAAACATTCCTTCAAATAAAAGTAGTACAATGACTCCATTCGCACAAATAATAAGTGACCGCATCCTAAGAAGGCAAGTGCAATTTAATCATCGTGGTCTTAAGACGGACACTTTTTTGAAGGTAGCATAACGTTTCATATTCATGACAGAATTTACTTAATTTGCAAGCATTTAACATTTGAGTAAACGGCAATTATTTGAGCAAACGAAACGCCAGGTCGCTTCTGAAAAAACAGCTATATAGACTCAGTGGGGCCTTGCCTGCTAAAATAAAACATAGTTTAACTGGTTACTCCACAGTTATTCGATCGGAAGGGCGCGTACGACGGAGCGAAGTTTTGGTGCTCAACGCCTCGTCCAAGAGGTCTGGCGAGCCTGGAGGAGTAGGCCAACATTTTTCACCAAGCAGAAGGGGCGTCCTGCCGGTAGTTGGTGGAGGGCAAGCAACTTGTTGGGGCTTCAACTTTTACCACCGCTGGAATCGGCATTGCTCGCAAGGACCAGTGGTCGCGTCTGAAAAAGAGCTATATGGCTCAGTGGGTTTTCCTGGTAAAATAAAAAATATATATAATTTAGTTTTTCGTTCATCTGAACTTGTCCTGTGCCCTCCTTTGCGTTGACTCGGCTGATGAAGCCGAGTGGTGCAATGTGTGTGTGTGTATGCAATAAACAAATGCCCACTAGGAGACGAAGGCGGCCGGGCGTGGTGCTGGCCAGCCACCCCTTCTTGTGCTGCGTCGACCTTCAGAGGTGCTCGCTAACAGCACTTGCCCCAACAGTCTGTCAAGGCTATACGGGGGATCTTTGTCTATCTGTGGACGTGTGCAGCACTTGGGAAGGAATACTTTGGCTGAATGTGTTTTCCCCACACACCACCACCCCTCCGTGTCTTAAATTGGTGCTCGCTAACAACACTTTCCCAATGCAGTCTTCTCATCGAATAAATTGGGGAGCTGGTTGTGTTTTACGTCCATCAGAAAAAAATCACGTATGAGAGAGAGCACTCGTGTGAGATTTTAATAATAAGCCACAGTCAGTAAAGTTACAATGCTACGCTAATTACGACACCGATAGCAACTGGTCAACATCATCATCATCATGGCTCATGGGCAGATAGCCCCATAGGTGACCACTGCATATCTCGTCAATTGTTTCCACTTTCCTCTTTGCCTTGTGCCAATGTTCTCGAGTTGTTGCCACGTTTTTTCTGGCACCAATGCCTTCACGATGTCCTCGTGAAGCCATTCTCCGTTAGGTCTTCCTCCATTTCCGGTTCGTTCCATTTGCCCGAACAACACCCTTTTAATGTTGATGTTGTTGTCAACCCTATACAGTACATGTCCAAACCAGTGCCAGCTACCGATGAGGACGATCTAAACCTGACGTGGACGTCCCCTAGGTTCACTCGGCGTAAAGAACGAGTAGAGTTATATTCTTTGGTTCTTTCTTAGATAGAAAATAGTACAAAGGTAAAAAAAAACCATGACGTTTTGATCGCAACACAAGCGATCGTCCTAACGTGACCAAATACAGCTGGCGGACCGTTGAGAGAAATATCGCGAGAGAGCTGCTTGAGCCAAATGCAGAGCCACCGCAACCAAAGGCTATACAGTAAAACCTTGGATTGCGAGTAACTTTGTCTGCGAGTGTTTTGCAAGACGAGCAAATTTTTCAATGAATATTAATTTGATAAACGAGCGAGGTCTTGCAATACGAGTAGTACGTATATACGCTTTGTCTGCCGAGCGTCACGTGATCACAACTGATATACGAGTGCTTTGGATTACAAACACGTTTCCGGAACGAATTATGCTCGCAATTCAAGGTTTTACTGTTTATGCTTGGAGTAGGCGGGGCTCGAGATGAAATTTGCAAGTAAATGCAAGATCGCAGATCTATAACCTTTGGTTGCGGTGGCTCTGCATTTGGCTCAAGCAGCTCTCTCGCGATATTTTTCCCAAAGGTCCGCCAGCTGTATTTGGTAACCTGAGGACGATCGCTTGTGTTGTGATCGAAACGTCGTGAGTTTTTTTCTATCCACATGACTTTACCGAAAGAACCAAAGAATATGAATTCCTGCAGGCACGAAAGCTTTAAGTCAAGATTTAACGAGTAAGTTCAACATACGTACATACGGTACTCCCACCTCTTCCAAGATGTATGGCAGAGCGTGAAAGAGTAGGCTAACATACTCTCTAGAGGAACTCTCTGGCGCCCCCTCGAGTGGAGGCATTTCTGCTAGCAGTGGCATGAACAAGGCATTGCAGGGCTGCTCGTTTGCTTTTTAAAACCACACTCCCAATGACAATGAGTTTAGCATTTGTATTCAATATATTTAAGTTATTTGACTTCCCAAAAATATGTTTTCACAACGTGACGATAGCGCACGATTATATCACTGCCACTTTAAGCGCTGATCTCAGCCATGAATGTGAAGGACTCCATCACAGAATAGAATCAGAATATGTATTGATACTGGCGGAATCCGATGAGCTATAAAGCTCTTTTGCACAGATGTCCAGTGGGGTCGGTTCAGAACGTTACAACAACAAACAATATAAAAACACGACAGGAGTGTAAAGTATAGGAAAGGTAAACAAATCATTTGAAAAATAAACGCAAATAAAACGAAACTATCTTCTTGGTTCTTTTTATTAAAGTCACGTAGAAGGGAAATAATAAAATAATACAAATAATAATTCTCACGACGTTTCATTCAGACGCTGTCTCCCCGACAGACCTGGTCTTCACCTAAGGACAGCTGCTTGCGTTGTGGCCGAAACGTCGTGAGAATTATTTTATTATGTTTTATTTTTATTATTTTATTATTTCCCTTCTACGTGACTTTACCGAAAGAACCAAGAAGATGAATCCCTGCAGTCACGAAAGCTTTACATCGAAAACGAAACTAGTTATTTTTTTTAGCTCACCAGGTAAGGTCCAGTGAGCTATTAGCTTCTTTTTTCAGAAGCGACCTGGCCACGATTGATAGCTCAACGAAGTGGCTTATCGTGCACATTCCCAAGTGCTTTGATGCAACGTGTGTGTACGACGTACGCGGTTTCACGGACATTGCGAACATTATGAGATTGCCCAGTCATATTTATTTAACGAAGAAAAAAAAACGGAAACCCTACGCGTCCGAAATACATGTGGAATAAGTACCCCCGACTCGTTAGCTCTACCTCTATGAAGAGTATCGTCTTTGTTTTGTCTCAATTAAACAAAATGCAAATTGAAAAAAAAAACGCTCTCATTGAAAACATCCAAAACACTGAAAATGTATTTTGGCAAATGTCCCAATGTAGGCCGCCTCCTCAAACACTCCTTGGGGCGCGGTGAGGGTTTCCTCGGCAGTTCATATGGCGCCTAAATTTTTTTACGCCAATAAACATTTCCCTGAGAGAATACAAGTACACCTTTTATTTGGTTAACAAGGTATTAAAACAGACACACATTCCATTTGCAACTCTGCCTCTTTGCAGCAAAGGCTTGGATTGGTTTTGTACTACTCACGGCATGCAATGGCCCGTAGCTGAATCTGAAAATTATTTGGTGATGCTACTGCGTTGACGGAGGTGGGCAAGCATAATTAACAAAACAAACACCCTCAAAATGTTTATAAATAACGCTGTGGCCTTAAACGAAACAAATACATTTCAGGCTACGTTTCGGGCAATGGTACTTTTTCATAGCACATACCACTGTTCATGGGGTGTTTAATCCCAAGACGAATGGAAGGAATTTCC
The DNA here is from genome assembly GCA_014621495.2 of Entosphenus tridentatus. Lineage (NCBI taxonomy): Eukaryota > Metazoa > Chordata > Hyperoartia > Petromyzontiformes > Petromyzontidae > Entosphenus > Entosphenus tridentatus. The sequence continues at coordinate 9,257,591 of CM025640.2, forward strand.
GTTATCAGTTCTCTGTAAACGAACAGAGATGGCCACCGCATCGCACGCTTTCAGATGCGCTTCTGTGGGCCGTCTGGAACGTTCTTCTCCCCGATATTAGGAATCCACTGGAGCTACGCACTCATTTCTTGAGAACTGCTTTGTGTGTTCAGTGTATTGTCCTTCCCCCAGCACCTCCGATTAGCACGGTTGACTACGTACGGTGTGAAAGAAGTTCAACGTGCATGCATATATACACAACCGAGAAGCTGGCTGAGGTGTTATTGTAAAACTTCATGGCATTCGTTATATAATAAAATTTGCGATGAAGGAGTTTTGCCCGAAACGTCGCTTATCATTCATAGTTTCATTCAGTGTTATTTTACAAATGCATCTTCTTTTACAGCTGATTGATGAGCCGTGATTTCGTAAAATGGTGCAAAGTGCACACCCTAAGAACGAAGCTACCTCATGCATATTTGTAAACCCACAAGTGAGAGAAGGGCACAGCGACGTCTGGATGTCACCTCCCTGAGAATGCAAAACCGAGTCGGTATCTCCTTTGTTCGTGGAGAGAACGGAACGGGGAACCGACGGACACCATCACCACCACCAACAGCAGTCCCCCATGAAGCGGCAAGCAGCCCGATTGGAGGCTGTGTTGACCAGCGTAAAAATTAACCCGTAAAAACAAAGTTTTTCACTTTAAATCCTTTATATGCGTGGCGGCTAGATTCCTCTCGTCCTCTGGCTTGAGATGGCTGCCACCTATGGGTCAGATGATTGCATAGCAAGCATTAAGCAATTGATAATTAAATATAATATTTTTGTCCTAAAAAGTGTAAAATTTTGGGAAAAAAAATTGACGAACATTAATTGTCACGCACAACGAGTCTGTGTGGAAAATGTCAGCTCGATTGGATCACGGGAAGTGGGTTAAAAAACGACCGAAAGATTTGCATGGTCGTAAGCGCGCAAGCAAGCAAGCACGCAAGCAAGCAAGCAAGTGAACTTAATATAAAGGATTTAAAAAGGCTCCGGTCCCCCCCCCCAACTCCGCCAAAGCCCCACATCATTCCGTTGGCAGGCCCAACATACGGATCTATTGTACACACCACTCGTCCGCGCGAGAGCCCAAGCGGGCTGGCAGCAATGCACCCTTGTTCGCATGCGGTTTGAGCCCCTTCGTAATTTACCGCCGCACTCTACGGATAATTGATGCCTATAGCTCAGAGCTCAATGCAACCCACAGTTTAAAGCCCCGTAAGTTATTTAAGTACGTGTAAGGGCCGTAGCACACTCGTGTGTGTGTGTATGGAGTGCTGTCACGTACACTATAAAGCGTAATTTAACCGAACTGTACTTATTTTTGTTTAACACGTACCAGTAGGATTTCGCGAACAATACAGGGTGCTTCAAAAAAACGTGAACACTTCCGAAAATTTGCAACAACATCACGAGAAATGTGCCGCCTCCGGGCTCTGGAGACCACCTGGAGAAGATTCCAGGCATGCGTTGACAACGATGGCGAACAAGTGGCAGACTCTTTGACTTTTTGAAGCAATTAACATTACATTTGGTATCATGTTATAGTGTATTATCCGTTATTTTTCCATTAAAAACGATAGTCCCATATAAGTGTTAAACAATTTTTTTAAGCACCCTGTATTATCCATAATAGTTTTTTTTAGCGGGGCGGGCGGGAGGGATTAAATCGCGTAGATAGAAATGTGTTGTTAAACCGGTCACCATCCGACCCGGCCACTTAGTAAAGGTTTGTCACGTGACCACAACGTGGCCAATGAGTTGCCGGTTCAGCACCCCGCTCAGTGTGTTGGTGAGTAACATTTACAATTCGAGTACTGTGATGTTTCGCCGGCAATTACACTAGCAAATTGTACTTATTTTAAAACCGTGTCTCAGTATAAGTACCGTTTTCTTCGTATTCTAAAGAAAAAAAACACCCTGTAAAGTAATACTCACCCCATACTTGTGCCCGGTTGCAAATAATGTTAATGTCATGCAAATCTGGTGACACACACGCACACGGCTACCGGATTATCAGATGCACTCCTCCCAATTTTTTTCAACAACAACAATAACAACAACATATAAAAATAGAGAAAAAAAGGTCCGTCTGATATTGCAGAGATTAACGGTGGATCTATTTTAGGAGGCACCACGCGTAACGACGCAGTTGAAGTCGAATAAAATAAGGTCAATAATAATAATTAATTGATGTGGCCACGTTCTGAAACACATCGCACGATCCCAGTGTTGGCCTGTCAGAGCAAGGCACTGCTCGGCATCTATTTATGCCATGCAGGTGTACACTTACACGCACCGCACACGCGTGTACGACGGAATTAAGCATTTATATATAACAAGTGGTTGTTTCCCAATATGCGGAATGTAATGCTGGACAAGAGGTTTATGAATCAAGTTCAAGTGAATTTATACCCTTTTGAAATAGTGCAATTAATTTTAATAATTACAAAGTGTGCTTACTCTGGGGGTGAATGTGCAGTAGGGCGATATGTTTATGTGGCGCGTTTTTTTTTGGATCCTGGTAGCGCTCGTGTCTGGGAAGGGATATAAAAGTTTACTCCTGAAGTGAACGTAATGTGCATCGTAAATCCGTGGCACTTTTTTTTGCAAACAGGTGCCAATTTATCGAGGCATCAATTTTTGCGCAAGAAATTCCGAGCTGTTGAACCGACGGCAGCCGCTTTGGAATCGTAAAAATATAAAATATTTGCGCTAAAATGAAAAACGCAGTCAGGGGATACATTATTGAGTGGTGTGAGAGAGACCTCTGAGAACACAATAAAAATGGTGCTATGTTAGGGCATCATGAAGTTAATATTGTACAAACTTTAATGGCGGAATATGAATGAGTAATTGCATAAATTAATGAACAATAAAAGTTGCCACTTCTCTCAAATGTATTCAACCTATTTACGATTGCCTGAGCAGGAATGGCCTCTCTTTAGTTAGGAAAAAAAAATACTCTGCAATACAATTATTGAATATATAGCACCATTTATATGTTAAGCAGCCAATATAACAATTCCCAATAAGATCGTTGGTTCGGGACTCTTAATAACACGGCCACATTTTCGTCTTGTTACCGTCCACCATCCGACATACCCAAACCACTTTAAATCGTCGCGTGTGCAAGCGTTGAATGTGCAAATCGCCGTGGCTTCAGCTGGGCGGCCAGGCTAAGCAACGATGCTCGCGGCCAAACCTCGACGTCGCTACATTTCTGTCCGCGCAGGTCAAGGTGTGGTTCCAGAACCGACGCATGAAGTGGCGGCACTCCAAGGAGGCCGAGGCGCAGAAGGACAAGGAGAAGGACAAGGAGAAGGAGAAGGACGTCCCCGCGGAGAGTGCCCAGGTGACCGGCTCCGTCGAGGCGCCGTCCGCTGGGAGCACGGCCCACGGGGTCGTACGCGGCGATCGCGACGACGACAACGACAACAACAACAACAAGGACGACGACCTGAAAGAAGACACGGCTGACAGCGACAATGACTGCGATGGCCGCGATGACGGAGAGAGCGAGGGCCTGAACTCCGATGACCACGAGCACGAGAGCAGCAGCAGCAGTAGCTGCGGCGATGGCGGCGGCGGCAGCGACGCTCCGCAGGACGCGGTCCACGCGCGCCCCGAGCCGCTCCTCGCGTGTCCAGCGAGAGCAGACGAGAGAAGCCACGCCGGAGTTTGAGGTCGCGACACGGATACGATGGCGTAGTCCGGGAGGCGGTGGGGGCGGGTGGGTTCGTACACGGAGCTGAAGAAGGGGAAGTGGCGGCGATTGCCGCATGAACTGTGGCGAGCAGGGCAACGTTGTGATGTCGAGGAATGGCCTCTCGGTGAGGTGACACGACCACGGAGGTGTTTTTTTTTTTTTCCCCCCCCCCCCCCCGCTGTTTTTACGTCTGCCTTACGAGAACCTAAAGACCGGAGTCCCTCGACAGTTGCTTGCTACGTATCTGTAATCACAAATATATATGTGCAAATGTAGCCCTCGGAACAGGGTCAAGTCGATTTAAGTGTAAAGCTAAATTAACGCGGTTTTTTGTGTCTATTCGTTCGCGATCAAGGCGACTGTGACCACGTATTTCACAATGACAATTTGTCGCCTGGTTTAATGTCGAGTGCAATTCGAAGGCGGGATCTGAGGAGCACTCACAGCAACTGTGTCTCGAACACGGACGTAGCGTGATGTCCCTCAGCAGGCCAGCCACTTCGCAAACTATCTTGTGAGCATTATCATCATCATCATCATCGCGATCGCCATCATTCACAAGCCGACTGTGATGTCGAGGAGGTTTTTACACGAAACAAATCGACCGCCGTAACGTGCAAGAGGCCTGTCTCTTCTCACATTCGCATTAAGAATCAGGATATTTTTTTTTTCACTGGAGGAATCTGATGAGCTATAAAGTTATTTTTCATAGAACGTTACAACAACAAAGCAAAAACATGATTTAAAAGATAAACAAATCACAGATACAACCAAACCATCCCCATCCTACCAGACCAAGCCCACCGAGGTGTCATTTTGTCAGAAGCGACCTGGTCATCACACAAATAAAACGTTTCTCGTGGTAACGTTACACAAATTGGTCATCGCATCGGCGTATAAAAAAAACAACTGACCTTTAACAGCTGCCACTCAACACAAATTCACGTTTTCTTATTCTCAAGCCCGACCTCCCGTGGCGTATCTCCATTTGCCCGTTCAACGGAAGCCGCCGTCAGTGTGGCGACGACGATGCCTCAGTATCTACCGGCGGCTCAACGGAAGTTTGGAATGGATGCACCTTGCGAGTGGAGTCACGCAGTAGAAGCATCGACTCGTAAGAGAGGAGGAGGAGGTGGGGGAGGGGGCAGCGAGCAACGTGTAAGTGTGAACCGAGGAGAATTTTACATCCTCCGCTGTTGAGTTTGACAACCAAAAACTAACAAGCAGAGAAGAGGGAGTGATCCCAGCGAACTGACACGTCACCTTTTTCCATACGCATATCAAGTGGCCACAACAGACAAATAGAAAAATCCCCCTCATCATCATAACCTTCACAGACTGCCTATGAAGGTCGGAACGGTAAACGAGGGAGTGGGTGGCCAGCACCACGCCCGACCGCCTTTGTCTCTCCCTAGTGGCGATATTTACACTCATTTGAGGCTGAGTCGACCCAGGGGAGGCCCGGGATCGGTTACGATAATAGTCGCTGGTTTTGGCCGTGACCGGTAATCGAACTTTGGCCACCTGGTTCGTAGCGCAGTGCGCTAACCGCTGCGCCACCGCTCCCCACAAGTGGCTACCATACCCTACTAACCTTTAATTGGCTTTTTGATGGTCGTAAACAAGCATAAGGCAAGCGATATATATCATTTATATTCTAGTCATCGTCCTTTATTTAACCAAGTGGGAACCCGTTCACATTCACTACACGTGTGCAAGGGAGCCCCAGGTAATCGCAGTTACGCGTGTCAACGATTGCGATCTTCCTTTTGTTTCGTTTCTTTCTTGCAGTTGCGCGAAATTTCGCTTAAAGTACCGGGGCACAGCAATGGGTGGCTGTTTCTTCGCGAACTATGTTGTCAACCGACGGCCTTTCATAACATTCGCTGAATTTCCCACGGACATGGCGCCTTGAGACGTTGTGAAAGGCGATGAAATAAGTTAAAATTGTTGTCGTCGTTGAAAACTATGCGTCGACGGTCGCCCGATGGGTCTGATTATTCCGTCGAGAGATCGAAGCTGCATCCCGTGCATTGGGAAGTTTTAACGGGTCGCGTTCCGACGACGTCAATGGGGAGCCTTAGACGCGATGAATTGTCGAGTGTATTTAAAGTCATAAACATTCACCCCGTGAATGGCGCATGCAGACAAACATAAAGAGAGTTATTTATGAGAGGAAACGCTAGCGCCGCATGTGTTAAGACGTTAATTCCTGCGTTTAGTGTTTTCGCAGCCCCGTGCATGCACAGATGTTGTGTGCGAGTGCATTTTTTTTATTTTGAGATTTTTTTTTTTCTCCCCAATTTTACAAAATGCACTAGTGTGTCACAATCATGTCAGTGTATTCGTATGTTCGTGCCTTAAGTCAATCTACAGCAAGCAACAACACTTTGAATATCTCTTTTGTTCCATTATAGCTGGTGGACGAAATGCCAGGAGCGCAACTGTCAAAAAAACAGCCCTCGTTTTCAACACGGTCTGCAACATTGTGGGGAAAATACAATTGTGGCAGCAACGTCGCTCACGTCTGTGGAACATGCCGGAACTGCTGCCCCTACATGTGGTACATCCCTGCGATTGGTTGGCGTGAGGTCATGTGGGTTTGACAGCGCTGTCAAGGGCAGCACCTATGCTATGACAAAAAAAAAACGAATATTGCGACTATCTTTCTCGTGGAAATTGTATGCTGGGACGTAAATTTGTTTAATTTGATTGTATTGAGTTGGGAAACGCATCCTTAAATATTTCATATTTCGGGCCTTGTTTTTTTGTTTAAACTTGTGTAATGCCTCAACTGATGTATTCTCTTGTCAAATCAAAACAAACTTTACTTTTTAGCACGATTCCTGGATGAAATGCAATACAAGGTGCTTTACAAGGCACATTAAAAGCGACTGACACAATTTAAACAGCAATAAGATTGATACGTAAAAAAGACGTAACATTGTGATGAACTAAAAGTATAATGAAAAGCATAACAAGCACACAGTCGCGGCATCCTAGTTAAAAGCAAATTTTAAAAAAAGGTATGTTATAAGATGTCGTTTAAAAACATTCACTGATTCTTGTCAGAACTTGGGACTTTGATAAGGCCTAAATTATTTTTTGTAAAGTGGAATCCAAGCCAAATAATGAATACTTCTTTTTCACTGTTACAAACGAGTCGTGCGGAGCCAGCTTTGTACGGTTCAGGAGGTGCCAAGGTGTTTTTCCACTGCCGAAGCTGAGCCGTGCTGCCGATATCAAGTGCAGTGCATGAGTTAAGATGCATAGAGATGATGCGGTGATGCTCTGTTCTGACGGTCTACATGCAATGCACACATCATTAACGCTGGCCCTGTTTGGCCCCGAGTCAGATTCAGACGGGTTCTTGTGAGACCAGCGTACCACGGTTTGGTTCAGGCTCAGTACGGCAAATAGCCAGTGGAAAACCACCTGTACTGCGATGGCTTGGTAGTATCAGTGGGGAAGGGGTATAGGTACAAAAAGGGACCCTGAGTTTCTAGAAATGGTGAAAATCATTTGTAATTGACTGAAATATATTAACATTCAGAAATGTTTAATTACTGTAAGCAACAATTTTTATCAAGAGTTGCTTACAGCACAACATTGGCAGACCCCGAAAACATTGCATGCAACTTTCCGAACTAAAAACTTACGTTTCTAAATAAAATTTTAAAAAGATAAATGATGGGAAGGCTTGGGCACTTATAAAAACATTTATTTCGGGTGCACACTTCCACCCACGAACCACAACATGGAAATGTCCTGGAATGTGTTCCAACATTACCACACCACCTGTGTTTCCATAATGGCATGCCGACACTCGCGTGTAACGACGGTGGTAGGCGTGCCTGATGCATATCGCGCGTGGTTAACGGGGCTACTCACAACCTCTCTGCATCGCGGTGTGAATAAAAGAGGGGGCGGGGGAGAAAAAAAACAAACGAGGAATTTCACCCAAAGAGGCCTTTCACTTCGTGTGTCTGCCAGGTCATTTAAAATCCTCAAACCACTCGGACGCAGTGGGTCTGCGTTTGCAGCGAGCGATATTTTCATTTTTTCGTCGTAAGAAAGCGAGACTGTGTATGGGGAAGCGGCTGCTGTAAAGTAGACGGTGAAGAGTGTGTGTTACTGGCCAAATCCAACATCTGAAAACGGCCTGCAAATAAAAAAACTAAAACACAACTGAAGTGATCTCATGTGTGTACGGTTTTTAAGGTCTCCTCTTGAAAGATATATTGTAAATCAACGGGTTGCCATCCTATTAAATAACAGACATTACATTGGGATGCACAATACCGCATATGGTTACGCAATGAGAGTGCCCTATACACACGCCACACACACGCAGGTGCGCATGTAATCAACGTGGAGAGGTCACGTGGGTGTTGTTCATATCACATTAAAATACATTTACATAGAGCATCTTGGAAGTGAGCAATGCAGGAGCACGTGGTCTCTGGAAGGCGTCATCACAGGACTCCCTCCATTGGTTCCTTCAATAAGACTCTTATCTTTTCTAGATTTGAAGCTTTCGTGACTGCAAGGATTCATATTCTTCGGTTTTTTCGGTAAAGTCACGTAGGTAAAAAAAAATTACAGCAGCCGCACCTTAACAACTCTTGGAACCTCCCAGTTCAACCAGTCTACACAACAAAGGCTCATTCCTAGCAGCGGCTTCAGCCGCACGAACCTCACACTAATAATAATATCCAGGGGCCTGCCTTGGCTCCTCCCACCCTCAACCAGTATATATACAAGGACGGTTCTCTTGGAATTTATCTTACTTGATACAGCAATCGTGCTGTGACGGTGCCTCCGAAACGTCGTGATTTTTATTTTATTTTACTTTTATAAATTTTTATTTTTTACCTACGTGACTTTACCGAAAAAACCTAAGAATAAGACTCTTATCCTCACTGCACGGCGCACATTATTACATGGCATTATTACACAGCGGTCAAGCCAAAAATGTTAGTCTTCAGAGCTATAATATTCCAAGATTAAGTGACAAACCAATTGTCAAATTGCGGACGTTTCGTCTGTGTGTATGTTGTTTGTGTGCTGTTGTGTGTACACTGTTTAATTTGAGAACACAATTTAATCCTGTGCGCCTGCCCAGAATCAAACTGAGGATCCTGGTGGGGCTGGCTCACTGGTCTGCCGCAGTGAACAAAACAAAGCGATTGTTAGTGTGGAAACACTCTGTGTGGTCATTAATTATTGTAACATTATTATTATTATATTTTTTTTAAACAGCCAATGAAATTGTCAGAATCTCTACAAGAGAAAAATAGCAACTTCCTCCAGAAAAACACAAACCACACTACAAAGGCGGACATTTTGCCATCCATGTTTTTGCTGCGGTATAATTAATTCGATTTAATTATATCACATTAGAGTTTAGTCCTCTTTCAACAATTACATGCCAACCGCATTTACAGTCATCAAGGTAAAACTATCATTTGCAATTGTTGAACAGGTTTAAATTAGATTCAGGCATATTTCTGAGATGTAAGTAAACCCTCTGTGCTATTTTACCATTATGTATTTCACTGTTATGTACAACTCTCCTTTTTCCCGTCCAAGGACGGATGTATTGCAGTAAATCTGAAACTTGCAAGCGAAAAGCAGACCGCGACGTGATATTCATTGCATTAATACGTGTGCAATTTGTAAGGGCACGGTGACACAGACCTATTTCATTTAAAGGTTATAATCCCTTCTTCTTGGTTCTTTCGGTAAAGTCACGTAGAAGGGAAGTAATAAAATAATAAAAATAAAACATAATAAAATAATTCTCACGACGTTTCGGCCACAACGCAAGCAGCCTTCCTCAGGTGAAACCAGGTCTGTCGAGGCGACAGCGTCTCAATTAAACAGCACACGTGCTTGGAGCATATATATAAGCAAGATGAATTTAGCATATATGCTAAATTCCTCTTGATATGCA
>CM025640.2:9267679-9289961 GCA_014621495.2 Entosphenus tridentatus
CCGTACTTTCGCATGCTGGTCAGTGCGGGGTTAGTGACCGGTTGGAGCTAGAACTACTCCAAGTTCATGGCTGACCTGTTTATTTTCAGCGTTGGGCCTCGTGCTGTTTGTTTGGCACGGTGTCCGACGTTTCGCTGCCACGTGCTGCGAGCCTGTGTTCAGCAATTGCATGCGGAGCTTATAGTGCACGATCGTAAACAAAAGCGACGCAGTGGAGCTCACCGTTGATGTCAGCTGTGGCTAGGGAATACAACTCGAGTCACCGGGTTGGTAGTGCGGTGTGTGTGTGTCAACCAATGTCAGGCTGCTACAACTCCGAAATTATATTCAGTCAAAACACAAACATACACAATGTGGAACGGTGTGTCAGTAAAATACAAGAGATATTTTTTCAGATACTGCTTCTTAAAATAATATGAATTGCATCTGAAAGATGAAAATAAGAATAAAAGGAGTATATAATAATAATTTTAATGTACTATTATTGAAAATGAGTATATGCAAAACAATATCTAAACAAACATTTACAAACACCAATAAAAAAAATGTAACACGAAGGCTTTCGAGACCAAATATCATGATTGATAATTGATTCGTGGGTCAGATTGCGTGAGTGAAACGTGTGTTGTACGCCCTCCGCCACCCGACAATCAATAAAGTTGCGACGTGAAAAAAAAATAGCTTCAACACAACGTTGTTTTTGCTGGAGAGCAATCCACACGCATTTCACAATTGTGTAGGCGACGTTTCGCTGGTGGTTATCAGCAGGATCGTCATCAAGCAGTTGTTTCTCGAAATAAAAGTTACCGCTTGCACGTTCCGAGATTCAGTGGTGAACGGGACCCACCCCGCAACTTGCAGAGACGTCTCGGAACGGGAAAGGGTCATTAAGGGTTGTCACGTGATCAAAGCGCGCAAAACACATTCCTGCGAAGGGAGCTGGTAGGAACGTTGGGTTGCTCGGTCAATGGCCAGGGTCAACGGCGGCGTGGTGTATTCTGCAAATATGGCCGACTGTGAGGGCGGGCACAAGCCGGCGTGAGTAGGTTAAACGTTGAGTTTTATAAGGGCACCACGGGGTGACCAGCCCCTCCCCACCCAGCCCCACCCCTCCCACCCTCCACCCAGCCCCACCCTCCCCACCCAGCCCCTCCCCACCCTCCCCTCCCTTCCCCACCCAGCCCCACCCTCCCCTCCCCACCCAGCCCCTCCCTGCACGACGGACAGACGGACACAATAATCCCCTGTGGGCTGGTGTAACCAGGAGGTTCCTACCAGTATGAGCTGTTCCTTCAGCACATCGGTGTGATCGCGAGTAAACACACAACATTTACAATTGAGTAACGACGTTTCGCTCGCTGGTCATGACAACCAGCTTCATCAGGCGATTTCCCGTGATTGTGAAGAAGACGTCCTGCTTTCCCGTCTGAAATAGAGCAAGATAATATCGTCACATTCATATTCACGCGATCTAAGCCGAAAAGCTTGCTCGCGAAAGCCTACGCGCGTTCAATGATAGGGCAGCGTTGGTTAACAACAGCAACCACGCACACACACACACAAGGTTGTTGTTGTTTGTTTTCTTTTCTTCGACGGCACTGCCTGTCAGCCGCACGCCGTCTCTGAACGTCCCCTTCGCCATCCGCCTCCTCTTCGGTGCCCTGAGCACCAGCTTGGAACGCGATCCCCCCCCCCCGCTGCCCCCCACCCCACCCCGCCACGTTTAAACACTCATGTTCCCAACAATTAATACTTGCCTATTAATAAGCAAAGCGATCCGTGCCGCGACTGAGCGCCATGTTGCCGCCCCGCCGAGTTGGCTTGTCTCCAGCCGCTGATGAGAAATTGCCAATTCCACGTTGCTATGGCGGAAAAAAAAAACAGTCTATCTATCTCCTCTAACAAGTTTAAAGAATCGTATCAGTATCAACGACTATTTTCCTGTCAACTAGGGAAGCGATCCACCCTGTAAGTGTACAAACGCCATGCGTTTGCCAATAACGCTGCCTTAATAGGTAAACATATACTGTATACGGTATAAATAACGCGTGTGCCTTTTCAGGCACGTTGGTCCTTCGCCACGGTGGCGAGATGTTAACTGCCTCGGCTGGCATTCAGGATGGTCGTGGGTTCGACCTCGACCCTGACGCCTGTTGATTATTATTTTTTTCTACTTGGCTTTACCGACAGAACCAGAGTAATCCATGCAGTCACGAAAGCTTCAAATCAAGTTTGAATATTTTGGAGTTTGCATGTCTCTCTCCCCGTGGTCGCGTGGGTTTGTCTCCAGCTACTCCGGTTTTACCCTCCACGTTTATGAACATGTGTTTCGAGTATTTGGCTGCTTTAAATTTCCACATGATGATCCATTTCGTTTAGCTATAAATTGTGGCCAGTGTCGCAACTGAAAAATATCTAAAAAGCTCAGTGAGCCTTACATGGTAAAATAAAAGTAGTTTGTTAAATAGTTCTTCATAACACATCGGGCGTTCTATGCAGAAGGGTCATCTGCAGGCGCAGCAGTCTGGGTATGCCACAGTTCGTCGATCGGCAGAACGCGTACGACAGAGTGACGTTTTGGTGCTCACACCTCGTCCAAGAGGTCTGGCGAGCCTGGAGGAGTAGGCCAAACACCACTCACCAAGCAGCAGGGGCGTCCTGCCGGCAGTTGGTGGAGGGCAAGCAACTTGTTGGGACTCAGACTTTTACCACCGCTGGAATGATCACTCCGCGCAAGGCCCAGTGGGAAAACGTCCATTATTTAACCTGGGTGAAAACTGCGCTAGATTGTTTGAAGCTTATGCAAGACAGATCTGGGTCGCCGTCGCCGAGTGGAGAGTTTGGCTGATGACCTCAGCCCGCCAGAGCCTATACTTAGCAATGAGGTAACAGAATCTTGAATTAAATTCCCTACGCAGCGTTAAGGCACGCTTAGGCGATTCTAGGCTTTAATTGGACAGCCTGAGGAATTGAGCGATGGACATCTACTCTAACTTGCTAAGTGGCAAGTGTGCCGAACACTCGCCTACCCAGCCATCCACAGAGATCTTAAACAGCATAAGGTCTTAAATCCTTCGTAATCCAGCCAAGTGTTTGGAGGGTCAACTCTGCTCCATTCTCCCTTTGGGATTCATAAAATTAGTAGCATTTGGTGGGGGGGGGGGTCAACTGTAGTTATAATCTCAAGAAAGCAAACCTTACCTTTAAAATCTATTACAATCTCTACCACTGATTAATTGTTGGTTTATGTTCGCGCAGAATTCCCAATTTCTCCTGCAATGCTGTTTTTGCTGCTCCGATTTATATTCGCACAATCGTGCCGCTTTGTGTTGCTTCATTGCTTTTGTTTGTTTATTTTTTGGTGACGAAGGTCGACCCTTGCGAAACGAGCGAGCCTCTCCCCTTGTCACCCGCGGGTCCCCCGGCTGGTCAAAACCAAGATCGAGTTTGGAACTTTTACGCCCAGGGACGAGCAAACAAACGCAAAACGCCCGTCTGGAGCCCACGAGGCACCGCTGCGTGCATTCGAGTTAAACGCTTCGGATTCACCCACCGTCTACAGATGCCATCGGTTGTACCTTGGCTTCCGCGGATCTTTTGTTTTGAAGTTGTTGTCGTCCTGGAGGGACGAGAGAGAAGAGAGAAGGAAGGGGGCAGAGGGGCGGGGGCGTGGGTGGAGGGCTCCGGTGGGAGAGTGGCGGTGAGTGGGCTTGGGGATGGGGAATTAGCGGGCGCGTGACCCCTCTGACCCCACACCCGACACCACACACCTGTCCAATTAGCAGGAATTATGTCCCCGTTAGCAACAGCAGAAGCAGCAGCGCAACCTTTGCCAAGCCCCACAAACGCCTTGTCACCTCACTTCCCAGTAACCTTTAAACTGCGAGGAAGAATACTTTTTTACGAGTTTTTTTGTTGTTTTTGTTTTAGGGATTCTTGGAATTTCTGCCACATGGAGGAAATGCCTCGATGCAAGGACTCGGAGAGCCAAGCAAAGTGACCCCTAATGAGATGCATAGAATTCACGTGGAGAATCAACCGGTCAAGCTCACAACAACACATTACTGTGATGCCGTACATTTGGCTTTGTGCACACCCGGCACATTATCCTGCATTGCAGAACGACTTCGCAATGTCAAATATGTAACTGTTCCCACATGAAAACTTTTTTTTTCGCGTTCGCTACCAACAGATCAAAGGTGCTAATTCTGGGAAAAACCAAAAATGTTTTAATTACAGCCCATAATAAAATACACTATAATGGGCAACATATAAGGGGTGGCTAAACACTGACCTAAATGATTAGAAGTATTGTACTTCATGCATGAGGATGCTGCCGTGGTGTAGTGGTCAGCACATCGCACTTGCAATCCAGAGGTCAGCGGTTCGATCCCATCTCTTGGCGCAGCAGTTTAAACAATGGGCAAGTGTTTGCATGGGTATGCACGTACTGCATCTTGAAGTTCTTTCGCACCCTACGTTGACAACCGGAGGTAGTACACGATTGGGTAAAGTGTGGGCAACTTCCACCTCTCCCACAATATCTGACCAACGTGGAAGAGGTCAAATACCTTCTAGAGTGGAGGCCGCGTGAGCAAAAATGAAAGGCGTGTGTACCTCTCCCACGATATGTGGCAAATGTGGAAGAGTAGGCCAATTACCTTCTCGAGTGGTGGAACTCCCCCTGGTGGAGACCGTTCTCCCAGCAGTGGCGTGAGCAAGAAATTGAAGTACCGCATATGCGTCCGTGTGTGTGTATATTGCATTGATGAAACCAACATACTTTTTAACATACACACACATCCACACTTGAATATATACACACATACATGATTACATATATACTTACATTACATCCATGAGCGCAAACCAATGTTTCCTCCCTCTGGGGAATAAAAATAACATAAAAAAAACACGCAAAATGTTGCGTTTTTTTTTAGATTAGAGCATTCATCATTCACGGGCCATTAGAACAATGTGGTGTTGATCCCAACCAATTGGTTTACATTGCGCTGTGTCCAAAACCAATATTGCTTGTCCAGAAGTATAAAGCAATACACGCAAGCCTGCTTTTTTTTCATAACCGTAGGCCATAGCTGCGTGAAGACAACCAAATGCACAAAGACAAAGATCCTCCGTATAGCCTTAACGTGCTTTTGGGGGGCAAGTGCAGTTATAGCGAGCATCGGTGAAGGCCGGGCATGTCACGCGAAGAGGGGTTGGTTGGTCAGCACCACGCAAGGCCGCCTTTGTCCTCCTAGTGTCCAGTCGATCTTGGGGAGGCCCAGGACCGGTTCAGATAATCGTCACTGGTGTTGGCAAGTGAGCCGGAATCGAACTCGCATCGCTCTAACCACTGCGCCACCGCTCCTCACAAGCATTGGTTTCAACAGGGTGTTGGGGCTGGTGCTGTTTGCGAGGATTGGCAGTGCAAATGAGATGGTTTGGCCAGAACTGATCGCAAAAACACAATACAATAATATTCGTTCAAACGTTGTACGTCAATTTATTTATACATTACGAACAATGTCAATGTTCTCCGTGTGTGTGTGTATATATGTAATTGCTCCTGATCTACGTGAAAGTCGTGACAATGAAAAGCAATCGCAGCCATTCGAACGAACTGGGGCTAGTGTCGGGTTTAGGCTGCGATTCAAATCAACATTTCATTTTGTATACTCTTTTGGTGATTCGGTAAAGTCACGTAGATAGAAAAATAATAGATCACGTGGTTTCGATCGCAACAAAAGCAATCATCTTCAGGTGAAGAATCGTCTTCAAATGGAGACGATTGCTGTGTTGCGATCGAAACGTCGTGATCTATTATTTTTCTATCTCGGTGACTTCACCAAAAGACCCAAAAATATATGATTTCCTGCAGTCACTCAAGCTTTAAATCATTTCAATTTTTTGTTCGTCGAATTTTGACCATCTCGTTTGTACTGTGCCACACTTTCTTTCGTCATTCGTCTGCCCGGTTATTTGCTTGATGAGCTTAAACATAACATGACCACATCCTCTATCCCCTGCTGGACGAAGGCCTCCCCAACACTGGCGCCACCCCTCGCGGTCCCATGTTGCAATCATCTATAGCTCTTGCGAACGAGCTGACCTCATTGTGCCATGCCCACATTGGGCATCCTCTTCGACGCGTGATTCCTTTCTTTGGCGGCTACTCGACTCTTTAGTCTCGACGACCAGCATTCAAAACATTTCTGAACGTTGCCCCCGCTGACAAGCCCACGCGTGCATCTCTTAAACGGTCTACGCCCGCGCTTCTCAACCCGTTTCTTTTGGTACTTCACGACGCTCGCTTTTAGAACTCTTTCGTGGCACAACGCTTGCCAAGCTGCGTGTGCGCGGCCGAGGGAGTTGAGAGGGATGGGGGTGGGGGCTGACGGCCGTCTACCACCCCACTGCGCATGCGCGACCAAAGAGGCCGAGCGACGTGGTGTGCTAAGGAGATGTTATCTCCCTCGCCTGGTATGCAGGAGGTTTCGTGGGTTCGACCCCGACCCTGACGATGCCTGTAGAGTTGGAGTTTGCGTGTTCTCTCGTTCCCCTCGTGGTCGCGTGGATTTTTAACCGGGTCCTCCGGTTTTGACCTGCGCATTTAGAATCAACATCACGCGTTTCGAGTATTTGGCTACCATATGTGGCACATTAGGAATGGACCACTCTTTTCATTATTTCCTAGTGCAGCAAGGGATTAAAGTGTGGTTTTGTGAAAGTCCTTATGTGCTCTGCAGTACATCAATGCACGTGTGTACACCAGCATGCGATGACTGAGTTGGGCCTGTGGGTGGCTGGCAGGGTTATTGATTCACCGGACTTGAACACCAGTCACGTGGTTAATGGCGACTCAGTGGAGGATTGCTGCGTGTGACACACGTGCTGTTGCATCTTACAGATTGACCACAATACGTGTTTGCCCTCGATTTGGAGCACCTGCCCCACGTCCTTAATTTCGAGTGTGCAACACATACATTTCCACGGGATAAGCTGCTTCGTTGTGGCCAGGTCGCTTCTGAAAAAGAACTACAAAGCTTAGTGGGCCTTATCTTGTAAAATAAACACATAGTTTAGTAGTTTATAGTTTAATGGAGAGGGCAGGGTGGGGGTGGATACATTGGGATCGACGGCTAAAATGCGCCTTACAAATCTAGTTTATTATTGTGATTGTATCGGCCACTGAACGGTACGGAAGAGAGTTTGTCTGTCCTCCACTTGCGAACAGTGAGGTTCTCTCCTTTCCCACAATTCCAAAAACTACTGCGGGCACGTGGGCATTCTTGTCAAGGCGACGGCGTCACACCGGTTTGCGAAGCACCATGTCTACATGACGTCTCTAACTCGCGTAGAGTCTACGACAGTCTGATCTCCTATAATGCGGTAGTAGTTGGGTTCCTGAAGAACACCACGTTAAAGAAAAATCGCGTTATGCCAAAAGTATATAATATAGGGGGGGTAAAGCACAGTCCGCAATAACACGTGTGATGCGTAACGCAGGCCGAATAAAGACCGAGGCTTGTGGAAGCATCCAGCAGCATCCCACTGCCTTGTGTGATGCTACGCCGAGGCAGCCGCACAACTGCTTATTCTTACTTACGTGAAGTAGTTATGTTCGCTCAATCGCGTTATATCCAATTCGCATCTGCGTTATAAAAAAAATTGTTCTCTAACACATTCAATCGCGTTTACATCCAATTCGCGTTATGAAAACACGCGTTATAAGAGAACAGACTTGACGTTGAGCTTCTTTCTCACCATACGTCGCCGGCCGTCCTCTTTCTGCCTATCTTTGCAATTCCAAGCATGCATCACTCCACGCCCAAGAGCGAACCTGAGATGGCATTTTTTTCTTCCCCCCCCCCCGCCCCGTGCTTATATTTACACTTTAATTTCTCTGAGTTTCACCAACTGAACAACTCTCGAGACTCCCCAGACGGCCGCTGTCAATTACCTTCCTCGTTGGCGAAAGAAAAAAACACACGAGGCAACCTTGACTCCATCACGTGACTCCCGACTTCTCTCTTAGACCCATTTCAAGGGCCTCCTTATGCCGCCATGTGACCCCCGGTGAACCAACACCGAACACCGCGAGTCTCGCAGCGAGTCGGAAGGCGTTGTACGGAGCGCAGCGTATGGGGCGGTGCAGAGGTTTCGCGGTACGAATCCAGCGGCCACCCTCATGACTGCCGTTGGCGTATTCACCGTAATTCGGCAGATGTTAAAGGAGGCCCCTTTTTGTCTGTCGGCGTCAGGGTCGAAAATTTGCCAAATTCGATTAATGACACCGCAAATTACTTAGTCGGGATTACAGTCTACACACACGCACACACAACAGTGATCATCATCGCCCTCTATTGGCAGACTATTACCCAATTGCAGGCCAGTCACGTTGTCTTGAGATGAGATGCGACGATGTAATCTGCTCCGAGATGTCCCGGCGTGGAGGTGGTCCTTATGTCGTTGCTGTTCAATGCCAGCGACTAAGCACATCAAGATGTCCTTTCAGCAGAAGCATGCCATTATGTTCGTGGGGCTTTTTAGCAGTGTAGTAAACTTCAACTCCTCCCCACTACACACACACACGCCACAAACTGGCGGTGACATCACCACTGCGCTTGTGGCAGGCTATGTGCACGTTGAGTCCACGTGAAGGGTTGACGGTTCGTTGGCAAGAGGTCACAGGACAGACCCAAGTGTCATGGGCTGACTGACCGAGATGAACGACAGATGCACCCCCTGTTGCCGCATTTCAGCCGCCCGGCACTCCGCTAGTTGTAGTGAGCATCGCTCCTGCCGCCCTCTGTCCTTCACGAGCTTCCTTCAAAGAGGACGGCATTGACTCGATTGGTACCAGTCATCGACAGTATACAATACAAAGACAAAAATCCCCCATATAGCCTTAACAGACTGCTGGGGCTAGTGCTGTTCGTGCGCACATATGAAGACCGGAACGGCGCTTAAGAAGGTGGGTGGCCAGCACCACACCAGGCCGCCTTTACCAGTGGTGATGTTTAGACATGGCACCAGGTACTCATTTGAGGCTGAGTCGATCTAGGGGAGGCCCAGGACTGGGCCTTGAGCGGGAATCGAACTCGAACACCGGGTTTGTAGCGCAGCGCGCTACTTGCTGCAATACTATTCTCGCAGAAAAAGTTCAGTAAATACAGCGTGCATTTAGATCATTATAAACTGCCTCATCATAACAGGCTCTTGCTAGTCACGAAACGTGCGCTGAACTGAATGTAACTGGAAAACGCCTACGAATAGACGTCTAAATTAAACAAATCAACCCGCGATTTTCTCTACCCAAATGTAAAAAAAGAGAGGCCATTAAAAACGCACACTAAACACATTCGAACAGGATTTAGGCTCCGCAATTGCCTGCGCGTATTTATTTTTGGTGTCCGCCGCTTGGCGATGATGTGCCAAACAGGAGTTGGCAGAGGTCAAATGTGGGCGCCCCTCCAGACTCTCAGCCAATGGGAAGTGGGCCTCGCGGGGAGAGTAAAATGAATGCGTGTTTGTCCCAGTGTCTTAAAATACCTGAGGCAGATAAATGGTGATCTGATATGCGATGGTGTCGAGTGGCCAACATGCAGCAGACGCAGCAGAGTGGAAATCTTAAAAGGTTGCTTTGATGTCCACTTTGAGCAGAGTCTATCTACGGGCTTTCTTTAATAAAGATCTGCACAATTTAAGGAGCCGTGTTTTGACTGCGAGGGCTTTAAAAACTTGAAGCCAATTTGTAACTAAAGCCTCCCCGTCAGGATCAAAACAAACTCTGAATAGATTTTTTCAACTTGCTTGTTCTTCTCTTACCACAACAGAGCCTCCAGAGTGTTTTTTTTCACTTTGAAATCTATCTGTGTATTCGCCTTATTGCAGCTTACACTTAAACTAAGCATTTTATTCTCTTGCAATGCGATTTCTTGAGTGTTCAAGTCGAGGACCTGTTTGCAGTTAACCATTGGTTTCCAACCCTTTGCTTGTCATGTACCCCCTACTACCAAACATATCAGCTGTCCGTGTAGCCCTACCAGCATGTAATGCTCCCAATTAAAAAATTGTAAAATTCCGTTAATACGTAATTAACACTTACCACATTGAGTTAACACTCAATAATCTGAATACCAATTATATTAGTATTTTACTCACTTGCACTGTGATTTCTTGAGTATTAAATTCGGGACCTGTTTTCAGTTATTCCAACACTTTGTCATGTACCCCCTTCCACCAAAAATAACAACTGTCCGCGTATTCCAACCAGCATATAACGCTCCTAATTATATAATTGTAATATTACATTTACAAGAAGTTAAGACTGACGGCATTTAGTTAACACTAAACAACCTGAATAGCAATTAGATGCCTGCAATGTGTGACTCCGCGTGACCACAACCCCCACGTGACCACCACCAGTAGAGTACAGGGTGATTGTGTCTTAGAGATGTCACCCCCAGAGAGTTGCCCACAAAGGGATATGAGTGGCCAAATGTCGGTCGGGAACCACCGCAGTGAACGATCACCCTCAGCTACACGCGACACGGGTTATGGTTAACACGCGCGAGAATGCCACGGTGAGAAGAACTAAACGAGATCGCAAAAGACGAACAAAAAACCAGCCCACGTAAAAGGGGAATGGAAATATTGTCTTGGAAAAGGTCCCATATATATAACTGCTCCACCCATGCTATTAATGATTTGAAACTTGCGTTGCCTTTGTACTGTTCGTCTTTTGGCATTCTCTGGTCTGACACTGGTGTGACTAGGCCATACAGAAGGCTGCTGTCTCTGATGTAAGCCAATCAGTTTCAAAGACAATGCCATATATTAGCAGAGCATGTTTGTTTTCATGTTTTACCACAAGCATGTGCCGTTAATGCAGACGATGCCTTGCAATAGGTGCGTCTATTTGGTGTGTTGAACATCTTAACACCTCTCGTGTTGTTGCAAGAATGGGTAAAGCCTATTCTTCTTTTCTTCATCATCATTTTGAAACCGGCCAAAAATACCCCACAGATAGGATGCTCAATGTTCATCTGGCACATCGATGCTTCCATTTCAAAAGCTCCTTCTGAGCAGAACCGGCCCTAGACCTTTGGGGGCCCTAAGCAAAATTTGGTTGGAGGCCCCTTTGATGTATGATTTTTTTCACCCACTCGCTAGCAGTGACTCTAGGGGGCCCTCTGCTGGCCACGGGGCCCTTTGCAATTGCAAGGGTCGCTTAGTGGCTGGGCCGGCTCTGCTTCTGAGGGACGTGTGCTGCCCTTTGACGCGTCGCAGCTGATGACCCAATGCGCACACCTAGAGCGCTGATACCTCACATGGACTCACTCACACACACGGACTCACTCAAACACGGACTCACTGACACACATGGACTCGTTCACAACAACAAACGCCATTCGCCACAAAGTGGCGGTGACGTCACCACGACGCTTGTGCCAGGCTATGTGCACGTTGAGGCCACGTGAAGTGTCGAATGCCCGCTGGCAGGAGGTCACGGGGCAGACCCAGGTGCCACGGGTTGACTGACTGAGATGACCGAGATGACTGGCTGATGCACCACCTGTGCCCCCTACTGTACCAACTTGCTGTGCTTTAGCTACCCGGCGCTCCACTCGTTGTTGTGAGCATCACTCCTCCCCCCTCCATTGTTGTTGGAGGGCGACTGCCTCCACCTGCCCAGTAGTGTCCTTCACGAGCCTCCTCCACAGAGGCTGATCTTGACACCGCTGGTACCAGTCATAGGCAAGTCCACTAAGCTCCACATCCTCCTGTACCACATCACTCCATCTCTTCTCTAGCCCGTGCCGTGCCCGTTTATCCCCCTTGATTTGCCAAGCGAAAGTTGTTTAGGTATGCGGATGCTGGACATGCTGGCTACATGACCCAGCCAACTACAGCCTTGCCTGCCGGAGGAGCTGACCGATGGGACTTTATCCAGATCTTTCAAGGATATGTGAGCTCCTCACACAATCCAGCCTGGTTAAGCCCAGGATGGATCATAAGCAGGCCATCCGAAATGTTTCTAACTGGCAAAGATATTCCATTAGGGGGGGTCCACATTTTTCAAGCATAGAGAAGGGAGGGAATGACTGTAGCCGAGAAGACCTGAAGCTTCGTGCGGAGTGACAGACCAGGTAGCTTCCACACAGAGTTACGTAACCAATGAAAAGATAATGCCGTTCGACTGATTCGGAGTGAGACGTCTGCTGTCAAACCGGAACCGGTTATGAGCACACTGCCCAGGTATGGGTAACTCTTCACTCTCTCCACAACTGCCCTATCATCAATTGAGATTTGTGGGGGTGGAGTGTCTGATGGTACAAAATACTCAGGTAGGTGCTTGGTTTTGGAGGGGCTGATGGCAAGGCCCACCTCTTAGTGGCAAACTCCAAGTTCAGCAGCAGCACCTCCAACTCGTCCTCTGAGCAGCAATTACCATATAAACGGCATACATGACATGGTTAAGCAATAGGGAGCCATCCCTTGACCGCACCCAGGCATCGATCAGCCTCCCATTGTATCTGTACCAGATGAAAATTCCTCCGGTACAGCTATTGAAGGATTCACGAACCACGTGGTCGAAATAGATGTTAAATAATGCGGGAGCCAGAGGACATTCCTGTCGCAACCCAAAGTGAACAGAGAATGGCTCCGACTCCCAGCCTTGTAGTTTTACCCAGGCCCGCTCACCATCATGAATGTCCTTAATGATCGTGAGCAGTGGATCAGGAACTCCGAAAGCATGAAGAACAACCCAGAGCCCAGACTTACTGATGGTATTATAGGCCTTGACCAGGTCAATAAAGCAGAGATGTAGGTCTTGTTGGAATTCCTTATACCTCTGCTGTAGCAGACAGACAGAAAATATGGCATCTCTGCAGGACCACCCTTTCCTGAAACCACATTAGTGCTCCGCAAAGCCTCTCATCAGCGTGCCTGGCAAGGCGATGTTGACTAATCCTTGCCAGGACCCTTTCCCGGCACACTCAGGAGTAAGATGCCCCTATAGTTGTTACAGTCTGTGCGGTCCCCCTTCTTAAAGAAGCGGATCACCAGGTAATCCTTCCAATTCTGCAGAACCCGTCCAGTGGTCCAGACAGTTTGTATGATGTCATGGAGGGCAGTCTGTGCGCAAACGCCAACCTCCATCAGCATTTCGCTTTGGAGATCATCTCTGCCCGGTGCCTTTCCTGGTCTCAAGCTCTGGATCGCTTTCAGTACTTCCTCAACAGATGGAACCTCAGCCAGCCACTCACAGGGGGTGACTTCTTCCAATATTTGAGGCACCGCAGCCTCGGCAGGGTCATCCCCACTTTGTCCCACAATGTTTTCCTGGCTGAAGGATTCCCCTCCCCCAGAACCTCTGAGGAGGTCTGGACCGCGTACCCAAAGCAGCAATTGCAGCTGCACGTGCCACAGTCCTAAACATCGCCCATTTCTGCTCGACCTCAGGAGGAGTGGGGGGCGATGCAGACCCCAGCCGCAAGCGATAATGAAATTCTCGTTTGCAACTTTCATCAGCTAGCTGAGACCATGCCACTATGGGTTTGAATGGGGTCCTGGATGTGCACCCACCACCAGAGTGGAAGAATGGCAAACGCATCTTACAGATGATAAGTCAATGGTCAGTGGGCAGATCAACTCCATGGTAGGTCCTGGTGTCAAGGACATGAGCCCACATCTGCTGTTCCATCAGCAGATGTTCTTGTTTGGACCCGGCATGCATCCATGATGTTGTGTGGATGCGCCGATGCCGGAACAGCATGTTGCTGTGTGCAGCCTCCTACCACTGTTATTGAGCTGATCTGGCCCATTTATTCCAATTACAACAGACCAGGTGCGAGAATCATGACCAACTCGGACATTTAAGTCACACAACAAGATGACTCTATCCCAAGGGGCCACTTTAGCTAGTACCTGTGACAGGAGGTCATAGAACGCATCTGACTCATCGGCCTTGCCTGCATCCCTCCACGGATGTTCGTCTTCGGTAGGGGCATACGTAACCATGACTACCACTCCTCACCTCTGGTTGATGGGAAAGCAAGCCCAAAGTAGCCTGGGGTTTACAGCTTCCCACACCTCACCGCCACGCGCCCACGTCCCCATCATTTTTTTGTTCAGAAGAAGAGCCACTCCCTGTTGTTTGGCAGACTACTGCCCGGAGTAGAGGACTGTCCACCCTCATGGTCGCAGGAGCCAGAGCCGGTCCACCGGGCCTCCTGAATACCACAGAGATCCAGACGGTACTGGTCCAGCTCTCGACAGAGGAGTGGCAGCCTCTCCTCCGCAGTGAGCATTCGAACATTCCACGTGGCCATCCATAGTGGCTTTTTGTTGTTTCTGGAAAAGCCCCGAGTGTAAGGATTCAGTCTCATGGCTCCGCCAAATGGGGTATGGCCAGGAGACGTCATCGATGCCTGTTCCCCCGTGGCCTCCGGCACAAGCTTAATATTTTTTTTACATCGTCGTTTAGTGGTAATTAATTGAAGGTGGAGGGGTTACCAGCACCTCAAATCCGTCCAGAGCCTCCATTTGGCTGTTGTGGTGGTTACAAACGCCATGAAGGTAAAGGCCAATCTAATTTGGCCTTCCCCCCCACAGCACTGGCCACCACAACGTTGCCGTCGGGCACCACGAGGAGGTAGGGGGTTGTTTTTTTCTGGACGGACTCACTCACACACACAGACTCACTGACACACACGGACTCGCTCACACGGACTCACTCACACACGGACTCACTGACACATACGGACTCACTGACATGGACTCACTCACTCACTCGCACGGACTCACTCACACACGGACTCTCTCACTCACGGACTCGTGGAGCTCTCTGCCGGTCGCCCGTCCGTTTCTCCGCAAACACCACGGATGGCAATCACGTGATCGGTCCTATCACAGTTTTTGGAGACTCCAGTTCAGTGCCACTCCTCACAATTGTTTTTTCCTCACGATTGCATATCGCAACCACGTTCAACACCAAGGAGCGCACGTGGTTCAGAGGAAAAGAATATTCAATCTCTCTTTCCTTGTAAAGTAAAAGAAATGCGGGGGGGGGGGGGTGATGAAAGCATTATTCCAGCTGTTTGGCAACTCACCAACCCGGGTCTTTTTTTTAGATCGCCCAAGAATTCGGTTTCTTGCTCGCGGTACGTTTAAGAAAGGCTGCAATAATTGAGTCGTGACCGCGGGCCCAGTTGTTGCACACTTCCCCTTAGCCCTGAGAACACGAGAAAACTTTCTTTTTTCATTTTTACACGCAGCCTTTTTAAACAAAAAAAATGGAGCTGCTCCGATCAACTCGCGCAGGCAGGGACGCTTCCGCCATTGCGAACGTTGAGCGCGCCGGACTTGCAATCCAGAGGTCGCAGCTTCGTTTCGATCTCTTGGCGTGGCCGTTGAACCACAGGTGGCAACAAAAATCTAACTAGAAAACAATCGAAACGTCGTAATATGCTATTATTTAATTTATTATTTTATCTTTAGACGTGACTTAACCGAAAGAACCAAAGAATAATTCCTGCAGTCACGAAAGCTCCAAAATTAGATGGCACAGGTGGCAAGTTTCATAAATCCCCCCCGGACCGCCCCCCCCCAAAGCCGCCTTTATTCATCCAGCAGTAGTGACGAGTTGTTAGCTAGCTCGCCTGGTTCCCAAGGAAGTCGTGGGTTCGACCATAACGGGTTGCAAGGATTGCTGAGATTCGAGGTGTCCCTAGGTCAGGCCCACTGAGCGGTTTTGCCGAGGAAAGTGCCGTTGGTTGTGGCAGAGAAGTCACCAACGATTTACACGTTAAAACTGTTGGGGTTTTTGTTTTATCTCAGCACTAAAGGGCGCCACGGTGGCGAGATGCTAACTACCTCGCCTGGTATTCAGGATGTCGTGGGTTCGATCCCGACCCTGACACCTGTTGTATATTTCGAGTTTGCGTGTTTCTTCTCCCCGTGGTCACGTGAATTTTTCTCCGGGTGCTCCGGTTTTTCCCTCCACATTTAGCATCAACGCGCCTTCAAGAGTATTCTGCTACGAATCATTTCCACGTGATAAGCCACTTTGTTGTCGCTATAATATAATTTGTGCTAGCCAGGTCGCTTCTGAAAAAGAGCTTATACAGCTCAGTGGGCCTGACCTGGTAAAAATACCAAAAACATTGTTTAGTGGCATTAATGGGTAAGCCTCACAGACTAGTGGCAGGTCACAGGTGGTGTGGTCCTCTCGTCACTCCCAAGAGGTTTGTACAGCTTGGAATATTTGGCCAAAATACCAATGGGGGGGGGGGCTTTCCAGGTGGAAGCTTTTCCGCCAGCAGTGGCACGAGCCAGAAAAGTTGAAGAATTGACCCTGTAACCTCCACCGCCTGTCCGTACACTTTTGATCATTTCCTCCAAGAAATGTTTTGTGTAACTGCTGACCGAGTGAGAACGTGTTAGAGCATATTGTCCACCAGGATGCACAGCTGCTCATTGCTGCGTTAATATCCTGTACAAGTGCGCACACTGTTTAGTGCACACTGAGTCCCCTATTTAGATTCAAACGAGTGTTTTCACAAAATTAATTATGCATACAATCGGACCTTTTTTTACTTCTCTGGCGAGGGATCAGCCAGGGTTCACCGATGGCTCGTAGAGTACATGTGTTTGTATACGTGTGGCTGTGGGGAGCACAGTGGTAGTGTAACAATGAATGCAAGGACATTATAATGCCTGCATGCCAGATTTTCTTTCTGGCTACGCAAAACTCAGAACTATCTGATTCACACGAGCCACTCATCACTCGCCGGTAGTCAGTCGCATCCTTGTCTCTCTTCTATCACCACTCGTCCTCCCCATGGTTGATGTCCCTGGGAAATTAACTTGTTGATTCCTCCATCCGTGTTGAGGACGCAGTCTATCAGACATTGACTGCTTCCGTCTCGTCCACCAGACTGTGTTCAACCACCAAAATGCAGATCACAACACACTCACTCACCTCGCCCACTCACTCACCACATTGCGTGTCACAACGCTTAGCTTGCTGCTTCTTCCCTCGCACCACTGCTGTACTTTGTGATTTCCTCCCGTCGTATTTACCACCCCACAAGTTCTTATCTTTACCGTGTTCAATAACAGACAAAAAAGTTAGCTCTAATCGATTACAACTTGAAGATTGCTGATTGCTGCTGGCCGATTAGCATTTTGGGCCTATGACCTGTGCTCAGCCACTATAATTAAAAAAAACATATATCTGTGAACATTGGTAAATGTCACTCAGTCTTCTTATCTCATGGGTTGACTCAGCATAAATTGGTTACTGATGCAATAATATTAGAAATTGTAACATTTAACAACACCGTACTCCCCAATACAAATACAGGGGCTCCTCTACTTACGAATATTCGACTTACGAACTTTCAGATATGCGAACCAACCTATCAGTAAGTCCAGTTGCAGCTGTTCACAATGATATTGCCTGTTACAAGTTGATTCATGAATATAAGAAGGGAGCAACTGTGCAAACATCTCATGACATGTTTTTCAGAAGAGTAGAGAAGAAACACGACCACCATTGGAAATTATCGTCTACACCTGCAAAACATGAAGAACCAGCGGCATCTACATCTGCAAAACATGAAGAACCAGTGGCATCTACATCTGCAGAACGTGAAGAACCAGTAGCATCTACATCTGCAAAACATGAAGAACCAGTGGTATCTACATCTGCAGGACATGAAGAACTAGTGGTATCTACATCTGCAAAACATGAAGAACCAGCGGCATCTACATCTGCAAAACATGAAGAACCAGTGGCATCTACATCTGCAGAACGTGAAAAACCAGTGGCATGTACATCTGCAGAACATGAAGAACTAGTGGTATCTACATCTGCAGGGCATGAAGAACCAGTGGCATCTACATCTGCAGGACATGAAGAACCAGTAGCATCTACATCTGCAGGACATGAAGAACTAGTGGTATCTACATCTGCAGGACATGAAGAACCAGTGGCATCTACATCTGCAGAACATGAAGAACTAGTGGCATCTACATCGGCAGAACGTGAAGAACTAGTGGCATCTACATCGGCAGAACGTGAAGAACCAGTGGCATCTACATCTGCAGAACATGAAGAACCAGTGGTATCTACATCTACAGGACATGAAGAGACCAGTGGCATCTACATCGGCAGAACGTGAAGAACCAGTGGCATCTACATCTGCAGGACATGAAGAATCAGTGGCATCTACATCTACAGGACATGAAGAGACCAGTAGCATCTACATCTGGAAAACACGAAGAGACCAGTAGCATTTACATCTGCATAACATGAAGAACCAGTGGCATCTTCATCTGCAGAACGTGTAGAACCAGTGGCATCTACATCTGCAGGACATGAAGAACCAGTGGCATCTACATCTGCAGTATATGAAGAACTAGTGGCATCTACATCTACATCCGCATAATATGAAGAACCAGTGGCATCTTCATCTGCAGAACGTGAAGAACCAGTGACATCTAAATCTGCAAGACATAAATAACCATTGCCATCTACATCTGCAGAACGTGAATAATTAGTGGCATCTACATCTGCAGTACATGAAGAACCAGTCGCATCTACGTCTGCAAAACATGAAGAACCAGTGGCATCTACAGGAGATTAAACAACTTTTAAAGCCATTCAACGTGTTTAGTGTACATGCCTTACAACATGTGTGGAATTGAAAGGAGTAAAGTTGGACTTACGGACAAATGGACTTACGAACAGACCTCTGGAACCTCAATTTCAATTGCACCTGAACGAGCTCTGACCTAATTAAATCGAGGACACAAGTCCTATCTACGAATTATATCATCGTGTATACCTTTAGCAAATGAAGTGGGCATATAATAACATCACGTCATCAACATAAATGCTTCTGTGGCCCAATGATTGCACACTGCACTTTCCCAGCGTGGCAGTTGAAGCAATCGGGAAAGTTCATTAAATCTCCCGGCTTTCGTCCATCAGCAGTATAGTCGGCACAACACAGTTCTACGATCGTCGGGGGTAAAGTGTGAGTATTCCCACGTCTTCCACCTTCATTCCAATTTTTATTAAAAAAATTAAGAACATGTGTTTCTCTCCGTGAGCATATGGGTGTCTGTGTAAGCATATGCGTCTCTGCGTGAGCCTATAGATCTCCATGTGAGTCGATGGGTCTCCGTGTGAGTCTCTCCATCTCTGTAAATCTATGGGTGCGTGTGGACATTTGCGCGAGCCTTTGGGTCTCTGTGCGAGTCGAAGGGTGTCTGTTTGAACTCGCGTCCACTGCGAGAAATTTCTGAGGGCAACGACTGGAGGAGAGGGGGGGGGAGAGACGTCTGGTAGAGTAGGATAAAACACCCCGAATATGACCTGAGGCCATTCTGCCAGCAGTGTCGTAGGCAAGACATGTTAAGTGTTGCACGTATTTAGTTAACCAAAAAAAAATGCCGAGTCGTACGATATACAGAGGAGGGAGGTCCTTGTGAGACCCTCTCAGCCAGAGGAGCACCTTCACGCAGTCAGCAGTGCATCGCGTGTCAGAGATTAGCCCGGAGAGATGACACGAGCGAAGCGCTTCCTGCGGTCACTCCAACAGGCCTCTGTTACCCGACACGACGCAGCACTCCGTGCTCCGTAAACAGTGGTTTGCTTCGCGTAAAAAATAAATAAAGTCAGAGTGATTTTTTTGCTCAAGTAAGCATTGAGGCATTGGTGCCTGATCTTCTGGTGGAAATTGAACATTCCTTTGACGCGGGCAAGCCTTTCCATGAGATAGCAAAATAGTACTTACTTTATCGTCCCCCGGAGGGAGGGATGATGGGCTGAGTCAACCTCAAATCAAGAGTTGAACTCGCAATCTTTCCCACTTGTTCTAACGCCGAGCCGTCAGGAACGCTCCACCTACCAATATGAAGAAGCCACTTTTAAATCTAGAGTGAAAACCCTTATCATTAGAACTGTTTTTGTGTGTGTTTAGTTTGGTATCCCCCCCCTCCTGCACCTCCGATTAGCACGGTTGGCTACATATAGTGCGAAAGAAGTTCAACGTACATACACACTTACATGCGAGCCACCTGGCTGGCTTCAGACACGTTTATCCACGTAAACACATTTATATTCTACCAGGTAAGGCACACTAAGCTATACAACTCTTTTTTAGAAGCGACCTGGCCCCAAATGATAGTTAAAAGAAGTGGCTTATCACGTGGGAATTGATAACAGCCAAATACTCTAAACGCGTGATGTTGATTCTAAATGTGGAGGGAAAAGCTGGAGGACCCGGTGAAAAATCCACGCCACCACGGGGAGAGAGACACGCAAACTCTGAATATACAGGCATTAGGGTCAGGATCGAACCCACGACCTCCTGTATACCAGGCCAGGTAGTTAACATTTCACCACCGTGGCGCCCTGAGATCAAATATCCCAACGGTTGTTCGCATGTAATTGTCGGTGACTTATCTGTGACTACCAAAGGCACCTTGACAGTTTATTTTAATCATACGGCTGTTGCTTGGATTGCCGAGATCCGAGGAAAAGCTAGGATCCTAGGATCTCAGTGCAGCTGGTTCAGTAATTTTACATAGCTGTTTGAGTAATCTTGACACCGCAATGATGAAGTCTATAATTTAAGACATTAGCATCGTTAGTATTATTACACCATAATTGGAACATTTTACTGTGAATAACTTCAACTGGGACTCAATTGCTGGAATGCACAGCATGGGATGTTTGGCCAATTCCAATGTAATTTATAAAAACAAAATCTGCTTTATTATTGCGTGTTTTGCTGGCTGCTGAAGGTGGAAATGATCGCTCACCACAGAGGACATCACAGTCCAATGATAATTGCGCAAAAAAAACCCACCAAATACGTTGCCTATAAAGTAGATAAATGGCGATCGAACAATTCCAAAATGTTTCGTTTGGCATATTCAGCAACGCCAAAAGAAAACCCAACATAGACGACCACCATCGTTTCCAAACACAACTCTGAACAGCAGCTGTGGAGGACATAGACAGAGGGGAGCCAGCGCGTGCCCGAGCAGAGAAGATGAGGGATGAAGTAGGGATATATAATTCATCCCCACTCCCCCCCCCAAAGTGTATACATTGTTCGTAATTTTTTTAACTCACAAAAAGCCCAGCTGCGTAGGGCGTACGAGCGGATTGTTGACTCAGCGTCACGCACGGAGCAGCGGAGCCTGGGCAATTGAAGAGCACCCTTTGTTTAGCGTGCCCATGCACACGGTGACATCTGAAGGCCGATGTCAAAATATTTACGTTCCCTACAAACATGCACATTTCTTTCCCCTTTATTTTGTTTAACGACCGCAATATTAATCACTTTATTTGCCCGAGTGCGCTGTGGCTCAACCGGGCAGCGAGCCCACGGCAATAAATCAGGGCGAAAGAAACTGAGAATCTCTCTCCCTGCTCAAAGCGATCCCCGCGCCGTGTGCCTTGTCCCAGTTTTATCACGAGGCCCTTTTTTTGCCAGTATCAAAGTGTGAAAATTAAGAACGGGTTTCACCCTTTCCCGGAAATAAAACAGGTGTTAAGATTTCGATGTAAAGCTTTCGTGACTGCAGGGATTCATCTTCTTGGTTCTTTCGGTAAAGTCTCCCCGACAGACCTGGTCTTCACCTGAGGACGGCTGCTTGCGTTGTGGCCGAAACGGCGTGAGAATTATT
The DNA here is from genome assembly GCA_014621495.2 of Entosphenus tridentatus. NCBI lineage: Eukaryota > Metazoa > Chordata > Hyperoartia > Petromyzontiformes > Petromyzontidae > Entosphenus > Entosphenus tridentatus. The sequence goes on from CM025640.2 coordinate 9,289,400, forward strand.
TAATGTTTTATTTTTATTATTTTATTATTTCCATTCTACGTGACTTTACCGAAAGAACCAAGAACAGGTGTTAAGATGTTCAAACACCAAATAGATGTATTTCTACCCACGTGACTTTACCGAAAGAACCAAAGAGTATGGATTCCTGCAGTCACGAAAGCATCAAATCAAGATTGAACAAAATAGATAACTTTTTGGAAGTAATCAAGTCTACATTCACCACACATGCCTGCGGTGAAAAGACAAACACAAACTGAGCATACAGTCGACCAGACAATCTTATAATAAAAACATGTTTTATTTGCATGTTCACCACAAGTACGTGTGGTTATTGCATCCTTGATTCCTTAAAAAAAAGCTTTCTCTTTGGTGTTTGAACATCTTAACACCGCCTGTTTTATTGCCAGAATTGGTAATCACCCGTTGTTATATTTTCCTACCTTAACACTGGGGGGCAAAAGGCCCCATGATATAGCTGCTCAGCCCGAGCTATAAACGCGTGCCTTGTCTGTGGACTCATATTCTTGGTTCTTTCGGTAAAGTCACGTGGAAGAGAAATAAT
>CM025640.2:9295603-9319713 GCA_014621495.2 Entosphenus tridentatus
CCCTCCTTCATCCACAGCTCCCTCCTTCATCCACAGCTCCCTCCTTCGTCCACAGTTTTCTTCTCATCTCGTCCCTCCTCTGAAGTGCCCTCTTACCACCCCTACCCCACCTATGCTCTGCCCCTCCCCTTATCCTCGTCACCTCAATCTCGGGCGCCAATCACGTATCGTCACATCTCGGACCATGTCTCCTCATCTCCCGCCACCAATAACACGGATCATCTGACCACGCATGCCGCGTAACTACCGGTCAAGTAGGTGCAGGGATTCAGGCCATCGTGTAGGCCACTGGGTTCTTAACCTTTACTGCAGCCTTGTACCCCTCTGGTTCGCAACAGTAAGACAAATGTACAATGTTGATAAAGACAACGCTTTGATGAAACGAAGTAGTTGTAAATGCCCGTGCCAAATTTGTGTTTTCGATGATTTGCCTTCTAATCAAATCTGGCCATGTCTCGCATCCCCCAGGTAAGGGGGCATATTGCACCCCCAGGGTGTGAGTGCACCCCAGGTAAAGAACCGCTGCTGTAGGGTGTATTGAATGTTCATGTTGTGGGGACCGTTGTGGTAAGGTAGAGTTAGCAACATTACCTGTGTGGGGTGTCAAGGTTATGACGACATTCAGTAGCCTCTGTGGAAGCTTGGCTGATTGTCGCCGATTATTGGCCACGAATTAGCGGTTCAGACGCTGTTGGATCGTGTGATCCATGTTCTAGCTGTGGGGAATGCAGCAATCACATTTCCAATGATGATTCACGACTGATGCTGCCTTGTACTAATATTCATTAGTTCCCACTCGCTTATGAGGATCCTGATTTATATCTGCGGCATAAACAAACTCCTAACATTGCAAGGGTTTGTCCTGTGTAACAGACGTTTAAAAAAATAGATCACTTTAATGTGCAGTTCGTTTACAGTTTCCATGTTTGCTTTAGTGCTGATAAATATAAAACAAAGACATGTTTTTAGAATGTAAAGGATGATTCCTCGACCGGCCTACCGTGCACGATGTGAGTACGCTGAGGGCGTGCGAGGGATCACTCAATCGTTTCATGACACAGTGCTCGTCAACACCACTGCACTAAGGGCTCTTCGGTGGCTAGGAGATGTTAACTACCTCGCCCGGTATGCAGGAGGTCGTGTGTTCGATCCCGACCCTGACGCCTGCTGCATATTTGGAATTGGCGTGTCTCTCTCCCCATGGTCGCGTGGATTTTTCTCTGGGTCCTCCGGTTTTCCCCTTCACATTCAGAATCAACATCACGCGTTCACATTATTTGGCTGCTACACATTTCCACCTGATGATAAGCCACTGCGTTGAGCTATCACTCGTGGCCAGGTCTCTTTTGAAAATGAGCTATGTAGCTCAGTGGGCCTTACCTGGTAAAATAAAAAAATTCTTTTTTTAGTTTTAAGATCAAATTGACATTTGTATATATATGATCAGCTATGAAGAAGGGCGATTGCCCAAATCGTCGCCAATTTTACATGTTTATTTAAGATCACAGTGTTGTTGACGAGCGTGTTGAGTTGTTCTTGTTAGTTGCGCTTGTGCACCACTGCCGTCGCATCAGCAGCATCTCCCACGAACTTCTGATTTGCACGGTAGGCTACGTACGGTGCAAAAGAAGTTCAACATCCCATCTGTTTTCCTATAATGCGGCAGTAGTAGTTGCATTCCTGAACAACACCGCGTTGTGGGGAAATCGCATTAAAGTAAATAACATAGAGGGGTAAAGCACAGTCCGAGATGCGTACGCAGGCTGAACAAAGACCGAGGCGCGTGGGTAGCGTCTAGAAGCATCCAGCAGCATCCCAAGGCCTTGTACGATGCTACGCTGACGCAGCCTCACGACCGCTCCGATATATCCATTTCGCATCCGCGTTGTAAGAAATGTGTTCCCTAACGCATTCGTCACGATGCGTCTAATTCGCGTTCTGAAAACACGCGTTACGGAACTGACTGTATGTTGAACTTATTTCGCACCGTGCGGAGCCAACTGCGCTCGTTCTGCATCGCTTTGCAATTCCAAGCATGCGTCGCTCCGCGCCTCTTTGTGCACTTCTCAGCCTTCGATCCGTCTCATTTGTCAACGTCCCCGTTTATGATGAATACATCGCAGCAGGCAATGCGCGCTGATTAAACGCGTGCTTGTTAAGCTGCAGTCGTTTGCGTGATTCCTACGCGGTATGCATGATCACCAAACAATGTTGTTTAATCACAAGATAATCATTTAAAAAAAAGACAGCTCTGTAAACAACGAAAAGCCTCAGCAGGCAATACATCGCCTGTCTCCCATCGTCAAAGTGCAAACGACCGCGCGGAGAGGCCGCCAATGTAACATCGGCCTCCAGAAGCAGTCACACACGCTAAGAAGTCACGGCACAGTGAGCAGCGCCGTCTACGATCACGAAGAAAAACAACAACAACAACAACAACGGCAACAGCAGCACAATGGATCCCACATTGAGCATTTTCTTTGAACTCAGCTTAGATAATATTACGGGCATACATTCATAAGAGTCTCAAAATTGCCAAAGCACGTGGGCTTATAGGGCTTCCATCTCCCTTAACGGTAGTGTTGTCACTTTGGCAATCCATCATATTATTGGCTTGATCCGTGTAGTATGCACTGCATATGTGCGTGCTGGCAGAGCATTTGTATTGAAATTACTAGTTCAGTACTCTATAATGAGAGTGTGGACGTTTTAGTGGCTTGCCAGAGAACCCTGGGTTCTTCTGCAGAAAGAATATGTACTGGGCAAAGACGAAAGCACATTCGCAAAACAGCAGGGAGTACGCTCGCAGAGATATAGGTGCTTTAACTTTGATTTGCTGCTCTCTCTTGCTGCCTCTAAAGTACATTTCCAGACTCGCACCTCGCTCTGCGGTGTGGTATTCACTTTTGTTAATGATAAAGACTGCGTCAACTTTTAGAAACAACAATATAAAAAAGTGACGACAAATATTAAAACTTCACAACGATTATAAACTAAACCACTATAAACTATTTGTTGTTATTTTACCAGGTAAGGCCCACTGAGCTATATAGCTCTTTTTCAGAAGCTACCCGGGCCAGAAATGATACCCCAACGATTTGGCTTATCACGTGGACATTTATAGCAGTTAAATACTCTAAACGCACGTTTAGAGGGTCGGGATCGAACTCACGTCCTCCTGTATACCGGGCGAGGTAGTTAACATCTCGCCATGGTGGCGCCCTGATGTCCTCGTAACTATGAGCAGGAAAAAGGAAGACACGAGCTCGCGGGTGAGCGGTTAATGAGAAACACGAGTTGTTTCTGTAAAAAGAGCCATCACTCGGCTTTTTTTTCTATGAAGTTTCGAAATACGCGTGCCAAATTGTGAATGATAATGAGGCCGTATGCCCAGGTATTTGTACATCGAGTTGACGTGTTCTATGGTAGGGCCTGTGTAGAGGGCTTTAATTATATTACACCGGGGTTCAATTTCACTAAAAAAAACATGCGGCTCATAAAACAGGGGTGGGGGGGGGGCTTGCCTGCATTTAGCAAATGTCTTAGGGATAGATACATACCTCTGTTGAATATTATAGAAATACAGTTGCCCATAGGCATAAATATATTCATGCGTATAGCCCACCTACCATCACAACTGTTCACATGGACGTCGTGAACTTTCCTGGGTCTACACGAGCCCAGTAAAACAGGTACTAATTCAATCGCCCATTCCTCCACCCGTGTTGAGAAATCCAGTTGCCTCCAGGCATGAATATATTCATGCGTATAGCCCACCTATCATCACAACTGTTCGCATGGACGTCGTGAACTTTCCTGGGTCTAAACAAGCCCAGTAATACAGGTACTAATTCAATCGTCCATTCCTCCACCCGTGTTGAAGAGTCGGTCTACCAGACACTAACTGCTTCGTGCACCACGCTATGTTCAACTACCACCGATGCAAATCACATCACACTCACTCACTCACCTACTCACTCACCCACTCAGTAACTCACTCACCAAACTGCGCTACTAAGCATGCATGTGTGTCCAAAAAAAATTCATTTTATTCACCACTTTCACGAAGGACGTGAGAGTCAATGGTTACACTGAGTCTCAATCGCCACGGCTCCGTAAAGTTTATTTTCTACAACTGTAAGATCCCTTATTCATCTTCCAAGTCAACTACGCATCTTAATTTCTCTGGCTATACTCCCCCCGCTCTCTGTGTCCTGTTGCTGCTGGCGGAAATAAAAGTTGTTTAAAAGTCAAAAAAGTATCTTCGAACGCTGGGGAGCCGGAAAAGCCCTCTGTACCAGCGTGGACGGCACCCTCGTGTTCACCTTCTGAAGCGCTCGCTCGTCACCGTGGCGTGCGCGATGACCACCACCACCACGTGCCTTTTCTTTCGTGTTGTACGCGGTGCATCTAGCGCCACAACGCGTGGATTTGTAGCGTTTGTTTTGTTTTGCTGGTGACTGTGTGTATTTCATATCGGAATCGCCTCCAGTGCTGTTGCTGCCGGCGGCAATAAAAGTTGTTTAAAAGTCAAAGTCTTTGTCCTCTCTTCTCTTTTGCTTATCTTCCCCCTTCATAACTCTCCCTCCTCAGCCCTCCACCGTCTTCGTCAGTTCTCTCTCTCCTTGCCTCTCTCCCTCCCTCCTCTCCCTTGCCTCTCTCCCTCGCTTCTCACTCGGTCTCTCAACCGCACAGCAGGTGCCCTTCCGTGCCTGTGGCGGCCTCTCCCCGCGGTCGTTCGCAGATGGAAGGCGAGACGGGCCGAGAGGAAACACACTCGACAGAAAGCAAATTAGGGACAGCAGCAGCACAACCTTGTTACAAAAAAAAACACACACACACACTCACTCTCACTCACACACTACGCACACGGCCAACACTTTGGTGTATATTATATCTGCTGCCCAGGGAGGTCATCTCAGCTTGCCTTCGTGCCGTGCAAGCCAACAAAGCCAAACTGGATTCGCATTTTATCAGCGACCACTGGAAAAAAAAAGAAAGTCAGTCAGGGTCCATTAGAGGCGGTGTTGTGACCTTGTAGAGGCTCACGTTCGCGCAACAAAAAACAGCAAAGACAAAGACGCCTCTCCTCCCCGTATAGCCTGCAACACACTGCTGCGGCAAGTGCTGCTAGCTTGTAACACCTATGAAGGCCGGATATGTACACGAGGGGGGGGGGGGGGGGGCAAAACCCGGCCCCCCCCCCCTTTTTTTCCCCGGGGGGATGCTTTTTTATGCACCGCACAAGATCCCCATTTTGAGGCTGAGTTCACTTAGGGGAGGGCCCTGGACCTGTTCAAAAATCGTCTCTGGTGTTGGCCGTGAGCGGGAATCGAACTCAGGTCACCGGATTCGTAGCGCAGTGCGTTGACCGCTACACTACCGCTCCCCACGGCAACAAACACCACACACACTAACAAAGACAAAGATCGCCCGTACAGCCTTAACGGACTGTATGGGCAAGGGCTGTTAGCGATCACCTGTGAAGGCACGACACACGAGGGGGTGGGTGGCCAGCACCACGCCCGACCGCCTTTGTCTCCCCAGTGTCGATGTTTACGCCACACCGCACCAGGTACCCATTTGAGTCGCACGCACACTAAACGCGCGCACACACCATGCCATTGTTGCAAACGAGTCGAATCAAGTCACGGCGGCAGCGGCGGCACGAACGCACATCTGGCACGCTCCTCTACTTCAGGGTTCCTGACATATGTTGATACAGCAAAAAAAAACGTGGCAATTTAATTTGCGCAAGACGCTTCGTCCAAAACGGAACCACATGTGGCTTCGCGCAGAGGCGAGATCGGCCAGCCATGCAGCGGTGCTGCGCGTGTGAATGGCTCCCTCTCGATGCAGGATATTCTCTGGATTGTTGGGTGCAGTGTTGCGTGTGTGTTGGCGTGGGGAGCGGTAGTGCAGTGGTGGTTAGCGCGCTGCGCTACGAACCCGGCCACCCGAAGTCGATTCCCGCTCACGGCCAACACCGGTGATGATTATCTGAATAGGTCTTGCCACATCCCCTCCCCTTAGGTCGACTCAGACTCAAAAATTAGCACCTGCCGCGGTGTGTAAACATCGCCACTGGGGAGACAAAGGCGGTCGGGCGTGGTCTTAGCCACCTCCCCGTGTTGCCAGTGGCGGCCTTCATAGGTGCTGCTCGCTAACAGCACTTGCCCCCAACAGTCTATTGAGGCGATACGGGGGGGGGGGGGGGGGGGGGGCGTTGTCTTTCTATTGAGGGGGTAGGGGGAGGAGAGGGCTTGACTGCTGCTCCACGTGTAATTGTGTTATTGCGTCGTGTCGTTGACAATACGCAGCGGGTTTATTCACGTGCAACAGAGGGAAGAGAGGGAAAGAAAAAAACACTCGCGTTGACAGCTGCTTCCAATAAATATTTTCATAATTTCCACTGTTTACAATAAAAACAGATAGGCAGATAGACTGGGAAGAAAATATATATGAATATATATCGTGATTAAATATTAATACGGCGAAATGTTAAATTTACCATATAATTGAAATGCGGCTCACTGACAAGCGCAGATTAAATCCGCGAAAATATACTCCACTTAAAGATTAAATATACTCCACTTAAAGATTAAGTAGAGTATAAAGTCCTCAGATTGTAAATGTTGTGGATTTGCCCTCCAACACACAACCGGTGTGTTGCACTAGTAACGAATTGGCACGTTCTCTTTACGTGACAAACCTCACTAATTAGCTGTGTCGGGTGGTGGCGGGTTTAACAACACATTCATATTCACGCGATCTAACCCACAACACCTCAATTAATTATCGATCAACTCCACTCACAATAACAATTTCACGAGGGCCTAAGTTGCTGCCACGCAAGAAGAGATGTAATGAAAACAAACACGCACAAACACACTGGATATCCCATTCAAACGACATATGCTTACATAAACCAACGCCAGCACATATTAAAGCTGACACGAATGCACGAGGGAGCGAGGAGGCAAATGTCTTGCACGGTGCTCAAACTCTGATGCATCCATTCCTTGCGTCCCGAGCGCCGATGCTGATATAGCACAACAACAACAATTACAGTCAGCAAAGTTGATGTATTTGCGATACAAGCCAAGTTCCCACTGGTCACATGCACCAGGCTCAAGAATCAAACTTGAGTCGCCAAGCTCGGAGGGCCATTGCCTTGACAATTGAGCCACCGCTCCCAGACACGTGGTGTGTGGAGGTCAAGGTGCGGGCGCAGCCCTGCAGCTGCCTGTTCGTGCCGCCGCTGGCGTGAGGGCCTTCGAGGGAGCTCGAGAGGGCATTGTGGCCTGTCTTACATGCTGGCCTGACTCCACGCAAGAGATGGGAGTACCCACAGTTCACCCCACCAAATACGACCATGCACCATAGACTCCTGGGTGAACAAAGACCGGGGACTCGGGGGGTGCATTTTAAGTAACCTGCCAATAATTTCAACTGCCGCGCCGGGAAATCGGATTGAACAGGCGGCCTTGCGAATTCAAAGGCGGAGCGCTAAACATTTACACCGCATGCCATTCTTGCAAAGTGTGCGTGTTGCTAACCTCTTACGCCGCGTGCACGCATGCGCACGCGCATTCGTGCACAGATACACCTGTGTGTGATAAACGTCCCGAATTCCCGCAGTAAATCCGAGAAATGAGAACGCACTTTGAGAATTAGGGGCTCCTCTGCCTCACCACACCGGCCGTGCGTTCCCGCTTCCTCCCTGTATAAACACTTGACTGGAGCCCATATTTCAGGGTTTATGGGCTACTCTCTGCAGGGGTGGGTTTAAAAGGGAGGGGGGCGGGGGAGCAACCGCGTCTTTAATAATAAAAAGGATGCCATGCCCAGTAGTGGACTGGCACCTACTCTAACACCGATCGCTCGCTATACGATTGCTGCTGTATATTTGCGTCTCTCTCTCTGCGTCGTCGCGTATAATTTTCTCCGGGTCCGCCGGTTTTTCCCTCCACGTTTAGAATCAACACGCGTTTGGAGTGTTTGGCTCCTGTTATAAGTGTCCACTTGATAAGCCACCAACTTCGTTGAGCTATCATTTGTGGCCAGGTCGCTTCTGAAAAAGAGCTACCATATAGCTCAGTGGGCCTTACCTGGTAAAATACAATAAAAAATAGTTTTGTTTAGGGGCCGTCCATAAATGACGTCACGCACCTAGGGGAGGGGGAGTCAGACATTTGTCCCGCGGTGTGCCGCGGGGGGGGGGTGAGAAATGTGACGTCACATCAAAATGCGCAACTTTAAATACATATAGACAACGCGTTCTACTTAATTAAATAGACTTTTTAATAAATGTTTTCTCCTACAACATCAGAGTGCAGCGCCACATTAAATACGCACTACAATGACAATAGTTTAAAGCGATTTGAAGCATGCTTTATTTTTTTTTTTGGGGGGAGGGGGCAAAGCTTTGTGACGTTATATTTGAGGGGAGGTCTGACTTTTTGTGACGCCGTGTGACGATCGGGGGGGGGGTGGGGTCAAAAATCGTCCAAAATCGCGTGACGTCATTTATGGACGGCCCCTTAGGTGTCCCGATGGTGCGCATAGAACCTTGCATTAATGCTGCGGTAGTTGTTCTATTATTGCAGGTGTGTGTCACGACAAGGGTGGCTTCATCTTCACAGAGCCCCCACGACTCTCGCCTCTCAGTGTGTCTGGACCAGAGGCTCTTGACCACCAGCACGAGCGACCCTGAAGCCGTGCTCTGATGGCCAGCACGCTGGACTTGAATTCCAAAGGTTACGGCTATTGAAATAACAGTGCAAGTTTATTTAAAACAATCTCTCCCCCAACCTTAAATGGATACGCCACGGTTAGTTGATCGACAGCTCGTGTGGGCTGGAGTCAACGGAGAGTACTCCCACTTCTTCCGAAACAGCTCAGAAGTCGTAGGCAAAAACGCCTTAAAAGCGGCTCTCTACATCTCTCGCTCTAGAGGCCCCCTCTCTTTAGATCTCCTACGTCTTGTGGAGACCCTTCTAACAGCAGTGGCGAGAGAGCGAGTCATTGCAGGGCTGCACCTGTAGCACCCTTGACCGCCACCATGCCTGGACTATGCAATCGTAAAAGCCATAGTAATCATTATACATGCATGTACCTTGAACTTCTTTCGCACCGTACAAAAGCTATTTGTGCTAATACGAGGTGCGGGGGAAGGACAACAAACTAAACACAAAAGGCAGTTACCAAAACGTAGTTTTCAATCAATAATTGAAAGTGCACGGCTCAAGTGGCTTCCTAATATCAGACGGAAGAGCGTTCCAGACGGCCGCAAAAGCGCACCGGAAAACAGTGACCGTCTGTGTTCGATGGCAAGCCAAAATCCGCTGCTCGAATGACCGGAGTTGACGTGATGGTTCGGGCCCCTTGACGAGATCAGCCAAGGTGTTGTGTGGTCCGTTTGTGGCGAGCGCTCTTTGTGTGTGTTCAATGAGTTCAGTTCAGTTTATTTACTAGGTATAACCCTTGTGAGCCATGCGACCTCACTCAACGTATTCGTTCGGCAACCGGAAGCCAATGCAGCTCGGCGAGCACTGGACGCACGTGGTCGTGATCTTGCGGCACCTTAACGACGACACTGCTGCTGCTGCTGCCTTTTATAGTAATTCCTCACCCAGGGAAGCCTCGCGTGAATCTCAAGTCCCCTTCCTTCAAGAAGATGCCCGGCTCGGGATGTGATGACCCAGTGTGCTTCCTCGAGCATATTTTGCCCGTGGGGAAAAAAAACTGTCAATATCCACGTTCACGTCGCGAATTCCGGGGGATAAAGTCAAAGTGATTTCCTGCTGAAATAAACACGGGGTCCTCCTGCTCTTCGACTCTACACATATATATACGTACTGTACTGTTTGTACCCCCATGCCAGCCGTTTAAATTTCACATTCCTATGGCCTGGGGTGAGGCTACCCGTAGGGAATTCACTTCTTGAAAGGATGATGCTAAGGACAACTTTGCGGGTGGCTCAAGCGCGCCGTATTGTGCAGGTCACCTGACAGCAAATGCAGATGAATGTCTCACACTCGGGAGCAGGGGGTTGGGTGCCACTGAAGGTACAATAAAACCGGGACTTATCATGGGAAAGTCGAAAAATATCTCCAAACACTGAAAGAAGGGAGGAACTAGACGTGAATGGATTGTCTTGAGCGGGAACATTATTGCGCGACTGGCAGACACCGGGACTTTTTAATGACCCCGGGAAGACGGCGGTGACGGAAGATTTCCCAGAAGAGCTGCCTTACAAAGGGGGCCATCCTGTGAAAATCGGGACAGGTGACAACCCTTTACCAGTCCGGATCGCTCAATGACAGCCGTATGGGCCACTGCGACCGGCGTTTGACGTTCCTTGCTATTTTCAAGGCCCCTTTTTTTTATTTCGGAATGGGTCCCGCCAAAGTGTTGACAGTGGGATGGAGATGTCACCGCTGCTGCTGTGGGTAATCCTGATTGAGTAATGTGCAGGTAAATCCTCAGCATTAGAACGTTTGGCCAATGACTGTTATATAATTGAATGGTTGTTTTGTTTCAGTTGTCGGAGGATATAAGAAAACCCAGTGTAAACGAATCACGGGTAAAATAAGGGGAAACGCTACAAACGCTGCTCAGAAAGATACCCGAATCGGGAATCTAATCCATACCCTTCTTGCTGCGGGGCAAGGGTGTTAAGCACTGCACCCCCCTACCTCCGTTGTTCATAGAAACCCTGAATAATGTTTAGGTCCGAGGCATGACACAACAACAAAAAATCAGACGTTATAGGAGCACAGCACGCATTGACAGCCAATAAAACGATACATTTTTTTAAACGGACATTACTGCGTTTAATCTTGATTTGAATCTTTCGTGACTGCAGGTATCCATACTCTTTGGTTCTTTCGGTAAAGTCACGTGGGGTATAAAATAAAATCGATCACGACGTTTCGATCGCAACACAAGCGGTCGTCCTCAGGCGGAAAAAAATATATAATCCAGCGTTTGCAGGTGAAATAAGGCACAAGGTTTGAGGAAAGCGCGTTATTAGAGACCCGTGCTAGCGTCTGTGCCCCTACCACACGGAGGCGATTGACACGACATGAATTCGTCGACGTTTAATTGAATGCAAAAGTCTTCTAGTCTGTGAACGCTCAGACGTGATTTACACTTTAACTGGCATCCATGTGTGCTGCGACTGAAGTCCCGGCAATATCTTTCAGGGACACACATATATATATACACACAAAGAAAAAGATCTCCCCCCTATCGGCTTCAGCACACTGTTGGGGAAAGTGCTGCTCCCGATGAAGGCCGCAATGGAGGGGTTGGGTTTCCAGCACCATGCCGGGCTGCTTTTGCCTCCCAAGCAAATAAATCGTCGAGACGTAATTTGTGATCCACAAAAAGAGCTATACAGCTCAATTGGGCCTTACCTTGTAAAATAAAAATGCGTTTAGTTTACATCTACGTAAGGGTCACTTATTCCAGCAAGGCAACCGCTGCCCCCAATCAGGAATACCGATAAACACTCAAGAACACTGCTGGCTATTATTTTTATTGGAAAGCTGCTAACACACACAGTGTCTAACCCACTTGGCACAAGGGCTGATTAGGGCACGCTATGCAAATAGACCTGTACAAACACACTCATAATGTTCTTCACATTGTACAGCACGGCCAACACACTTTCCTTTTAGGGATATATTGAGTTAGTGGGAGCATGCGAGACCACACGTGACATTTGGCGATTCGAGAATTCAGAATACTGGCTATGGCAAATACGATCATCCAAATTGTAACATTATACAAACAAATTATAGACAATTGAATCCACTGCCTCACCGTGCAGTGACAGTCGTGATGGTTATTTGACCACACTGCATCGCGCAGTGAAAGGGATTATTTGCTGGTGATGCTGTCGCGTTGGCTGTGTCGCACAAGCACAGACAAACACACGCGACACATACGTCGACAACACTGGCGCACTAAAGTAAAAATTTGTACAAGACGAGGCGTTTATGGGCAATTGCCCTATTTCATAGAACGCAGCAAATGGAAGGGCCACCACTTGAAACAGCTCTCTCGCTGGTTCAGCAGTTCCACTGTTGGATTAGAATTTTTTTCCGTCTGAGAACGACCGCTTGTGTTGCGATCGAAACGTCGTGATATATGATTTTTTAATGTATTCTATTTCTTTTTCTACCTACGTGACTTTACCGAAAGAACCAAAGAGTATGTGTAATATACGTATGTATATTATTTTGGTCTTTCTGTAAAGCCACTTAGATAGAAAAATGAAAAAAATATCACGACGTTTCGATCGCAACACAAGCAATCGTCATCAGATGATTACCTGATGACGATTGCTTCACGAAAACTTTAAGTCAAGATACATATAGAGTGTGCCATCAGAACGGTGTTATTGACGAAGATATTGAGTTAGTGGTAATTATACTTGGTCACTGCATGGTCCGTATGGGTTGATAAAGGTGAAGGTATCCTGGACATTTTAGAATACATTTAGATGCCTGCATTACATTAGATACCATTACTACTATAATCGTTGCGATTACATGATTCACATTCAAATTGATAAGTAGGAAAAAAAAACCTTAAGTGGGCATGGCACAGGACACGGTTATAGAAGGAAGGATGGCCAGGAATAATAACAGTGGTGGCCAAAGAGTCGATGAATGCATCCAACAGGACGTTAGCCAAGGAGATGGAGCGAGGGAATGAGTTCACGTGCAGGTGGAGTATTGCATTGTAGGATCATGAGAGGTGGTGGCAGCTTGCGGGGGCCTTCATCCAGCAGTGGCTTGATCATGGCTGATGATGATGGTGAGGATGATGACAATTAGTAATTAAAGAAAGCAACCACAGATTACAGAAAAATAATAAAGATATTCATCCAGCTGATGGATTTAAAATATATGCTCGGAAATAAAGGTCTTTATTTATTCAGAGATACAATAACAAGGGAATGCCAAACTGAGTGGAGTGCAATCTGATGGTTGCAGAAGGCCCTTGAATGGCACGGGGATAAAGTCCAATTTAGTTTAATTGGAGTGTTGATTCATTTGGATTATTTGTGCTTGTTTCAGTTACTTTATTATCTGTGTGTGAGAAAGAAAGTTTGTGCTTGTCTTTTTTCTCACTTGCTCTGTACAAAAGACTGGGTTAATTATCATGTCTTTATACAATTGAAAGTATCTTAAGGAGTTCTGCAATTAACAAAAAAAACATCTGGTTCTTTCTGTGTCTGGTTTCTGTCGCACAAATGGGATGCAATTATGGAAAAAAAATTCTTAAACACTATTTAACTAAAAAAACATAAAATAAACTGAAATCATACATTATGTCACAATATAATGCTTTTTAACATCACACTGGACCTTAACCTCGAACAACATAAATATTACTGCTGGCACGACATCAGTTGAGAGTGTACATCCCAGAAGTGTAAGTTCGTATCACAAATAATTTTCACGAAAAATAAATAACCCTGAAGAAAACGTTTGAGAAAGTTTCCAACACGGCAATTCGGCCGATGCCTCTCAGCTGAGTTAGATATGGGCCACTGTCTGCAAATTCAAAACGCCTGTGTTTGTGTCGTGACCTTTGTGCCGTGGTTTGCCCTGCGAGTAATCCTTTCAACTCACAAAGGACGGCACAGGTGTTACAGTGACGTCACCACCAATCAGTGATGAGAGGCAGTTGTACTCTATCAGTTCTTTCGGTAAAGTCACGTAGGTAGAAGAAGAACATATCTATTGTAATATATCTATTATAATACATCTATTATAACAGACCTATTATTTTTCTACCTACCAAATAGTATGTATTTCTGCAATCACGAAAGCTTCAAATCAAGATTAAGGCAGTTGTTGTGTTTTGGGTGCACGTATGTACGGATGTGTGTGCGTGTCTCTGTAGTGGGGAGCGGTACCGCAGCGGTTAGCACGCTGCGCTACAAACCCGGCGACACGAGTTCAATTTCCGCTCACGGCCAACATCCGTGACGATTATTTGAATCGCTCCTGGGTCTCACCTAGATCGACTCCGCCTCAAATGACGACCTGGAAACAAGGGCGGTCTTGTGTGGTGCTGGCGACCAACCCCCACGTTTACCGTGCTGGCCTTCATTGTTGCTTGCTAACAGTCTGTTAAGGCTATAGGGGATCTTTGTTTGTCTGTGTAGCCGATAACATACCACGCTACGAAACCGAGTTCGATTCCAGTTCATGGCCGACATTGGTGATGAATATCAAAATCGGTCCTGGGAATCCCCTAAGTGGACCCAGCCTAACGTATGATTACCGAGTGCGGTGTATACACATCAAAATTAGTGAGACAAAGGCGGCATGGTGCTGGCCAGATCATCCTTCATGCACCTGCCGGGCCTCATAGGTGCTCGCGAAAAGCACTTGCACCAACAGTCTTTTGAGGCTACATGGGGGATACTTGCCACTGTTGTGTGGATCGCGAGAGGGGTATGAATAATTTAATCATAACAAAGGGTCCATATTCATGTAACCTTCTTCAATTATGTTTCGAATAAATGTATCTGTGTCAGTTTGCACTGGTTTAAATTCCAGTTACTTTTCAAAAACAAACTTACCATCTTGTTTAAGTTGATGCTAATAGGTCCCGGGACAGAATTTTCATCGTAAGGATCTTTGTGGGCGAGACTGGTGATGGAATAGCAGCCAAAGGAGGGGAATGACCACAGTGGAGATGAAGCGATGAGATCTGCTTGGGGGCCTTCAGCCAACAGTGGAGAAACAATAGCTGGGTATTCCATTATTGGCTAAGGAACATCAGTAGAGATGCATACAAACCCAGTACTCGATCACGGAAGAATTTAGACTTTTTTAAATGCAAAGCCACATTTGTGATCACATCTGTACCCCCTCCCCGCCCGCCAAAAACAAACCACCTTATGGTATTTCACCTCCCCAATCTCTTCACTCCCACTTGGCACATCACGGATAACCTTTTATTACCCGCATATCTTGAGAGCAAATGACCAACACAGCTCTTCGAGCCTGGGCTAATTTTCACAGATGTCTACAAAACCATCCTTTTACTTTCACGTTCACACAAAGAACTCATGGTACCCCATGCCATCGTTTTTTTTTCGTTACGGAAGAGCGTTATACCTGCTTTTCAAATCCAACTCCCAACCCGCGGAACAAAAGAGCCATTAATCTCACGCATGTGTCCAAAAATGAGAAAGATGCCATATTGGAAGTTGTGGCCAACGGTTAATCACCGTGGGCCCCATGTCAAACCAACGTCGTTGCACCTCCTCCAGCATGTACGAGCGGTCTGGAGCTTTGATTAAAGACGCTTGGCAGCGCACTACGTGTACGGCCAGCTACGCTCGCTGGACGATTTGCTCATGGGGTTTTGGCTGATGGGGATTTGGCTGGTGGCTGCGTATTTGCAGGATCTATCTCGATCAAGGGCTTACGATGGGGGAGATGCAATGCAAGGGGAGGGATATTAAGGTGCGGTTGCAAGCTGTGGAGCACATCTCGTTCCACTGTCTGCCTCCACCCAATGAATATGTAAGTGTTACGTCATCTCAGATGATGGGGCTGCATAATAAAACTATTTAACTATTTTAGTTTGAAACTTAAACTATCTTAATTTTACTCTTTGGTTCTTTCGGTAAAGTCACGTAGGTGAAAAAAAAATAATAAAAATAAATCACGAGGTTTCGATTGCAACACAAGCAATCATCATCAGGTGTGACAACCACAGCATGATGATTGCTTGTGTTGCAATCGAAACGTCGTGATTCAATTTATTTATTTTTATTTATTCACCTACGTGACTTTACCGAAAGAACCAAAGAATATGGATCCTTGCAGTCACGAAAACTTCAAATCTGGAATATATTAATGTTACTAGGTAAGGCCCACTGAGCTATATAGCTCTTTTTCAGAAGCGACCTGGCCACAAATCATAGCTCAACGGAGCAGCGTATCATGTGGAAATACTCTAAACGCACGTCGATTCTAAATGTGGAGGGGAAAAAAACCGGAAGACCTGGAGAAAAATCCACGCGACCACAGGGGGAGAGACACGCAAACTCCAAATCTACATCAGGCGTCGGAGTCTGGATCGAACCCGTGACCTCCTGGTTCATTTGTGGCAAGCACTTTGTGTGTAATGAGAGCGACCTCGTTGTTTATTATTTCGGCAACCGGTAGCCAATGAAGCCCAGTAATCACTGTGCTAGCCAAAATCCCAATGACCTACCTCGAAATTCTTTACAATATATAACTACCTTTGCACAACAAAAGTAAACACAAGCAATTCCTCTGAAAATTAATAAGGAATATACATGCCATATGTTGTTGTTAAATCGGGATTCCTAAATGTAATTAAATGGATGATGATGGGAAAAAAATAGGAAGCATGATGATATGGTTGAAGATTATGACGTGAATGAAAATGTAAATGTTTACAATTATCAAGCAATCGTGAGGAGTTATTCACCTGTGTTGGTGGCCATGAGCCTATGCTGGAAATTCCACAGTCCTATGGCCGGGGCCCACATTTCTTCCATAGCGCCAACGACTGTTGGTTTGCTTTGGTGAGCATTTTAACGTTGATGAAGTAAAATCGAAGAGGTTATGAGGAGTGGTCTAAGCAGCCAACTTTGTTAACTATATTTGCTTACACATTGGCTTAGAATTTTTGGTCAAGACTCAAGATCATTGTTTATGTTAAGATGTCATCATGACGAACTGATTTGTATGGCTTACCACCTCGCCGAAAACATTTCCTTTCGCAATCAGTCAAATGCCACCATGGTGTAACGGTTCGCACACTCGACTTGCAATTCAGAGGTCGCTGGTTCAATTTCATCTCCTGGCTCGGCGGTGGAAATAATGGAGCGAGTTTCTGAATTCCCTGCCACACACTGATCACTCCTGTACCTCTGATAAGCACGGTTGGCTACGTACAAGGCGAAAGGAGTTTTACATCCTTTTTTTACCAAGTAAGGCCCACTAAGCTCTTTTTCTCGAAGCGACCTGCCCACAAATGACAGCTCAACGAAGTGGCTTATCACGTGGAAATGTATAGCAGCCAATACTCTAAACGCGTGTTTCTAAATGTGGAGGGAAAAACCAGCTTACCACGAGAAAATCTCATGCGACCACGGGGAGAAAGAAACATACAAACTCCAAATATACAATCGTCAAGATCGGAATCGGACCCACAACCTCCTGTATACTAGGTAAGGTAGTTAACATCACGCCACCAAGGCACCCCTAAAACCAACTGTCCACCCAGCAGCATGAGGTCACCACAGCTAGGCGACTGGCAGGTTGCGTGTTCTCGCGGGATAAGAGTGGTGGGAGTGCTGCTACCTTTCCCCAGACACCTGGCCAGTGTGGAAAAGTAGGCCAAATACCCTCGAGAGGGACTCTCCATTGAGTGGAGGCCCTTGCAACGGCAACACGACGCGCAAGCAATGGGATGGCTGCACCTTTACCTCTTAACACATTGAAGGAGGTATGCGGCTCAAGGGGGGTGGGGAATGCTAATTCCTAGTCAGGATGTTTAACGAGCACCACTGACGTCCTGGGCTCATATCCCAGCCTTTCCCTTGAGTATGGGTGCCGTGATCTCTCGTGCGGGAGAGAATTTCATGAACTCGGCCAAGACACCAAATCAGTGGCTCAACAAAAAAACGTAAAGCTGTCGCGAAAGTTTGGTTTCGCAATTATTTTTGGTGAAGCCAAAGCTGCCCAACCGCCACCACCACCACTACCACCATCACCGCCACCACCACCACCACCATCGCCACCAACGCCACCACCCCGCCACCACCAACACCACCACCACCGTCACCACCACCCCGCCACCAACACCGCAACCACCCCGACACCACTACCGTCACCACCCCGCCACCACCCCACCGAACGATGCAGCCTGCGACCGCGCACAAACACCGATATTGAAGGGTATCAGGCGAAAATCTAATGCTGTCACCTCTGCATCATTTTCACGGCTGTTTCACGAAGGCATTCAACATATTCCTGCGGAGGGAGCTGGTAGGAACGTTGGGTTGCTCGGTCAATGGCCAGGGTCAACGGCGGCGTGGTGTATTCCGCAAATATGGCCGACTGTGGGGTAGGGGGAGTGGATAAGGACGGGCACAAGCCGGCGTGAGTAGGTTAAACGTTGAGTTTTATTAGGGCACCACGGGGTGACCATCCCCTCCCCACCCAGCCCCACCCCTCCCACCCCCCCCACTCAGCCCCACCCTCCCCTCCCCACTCAGCCCCTCCCAACCCTCCCTACCCAGCCCCTCCCCACCCTCCTCTCTCCACCCAGCCCCAGCCCTCCCATTTTTAGATGCATGACGGCTGGACAGATGGACACAATAATCCCCTGTGGGCTGGTGGAACCAGGTGGTTCCTACCAGTAAAATGGTTATTGTGAACGGCCAGTTGCTATTCGGGTACCACATGTAATACAAATTGGTGCCATTTTACCTTCATCCTCTCTTCTACATTGAAGTTTATGGTGAAAATACATAATGGCAGTTCCATGACCGTAAACATTCGTGTCACTTAAACCCACAGTATCATCATTACCACGATGGACATTAGCCCGAATGTTAATTTCACAAAAAATATTTTTACATGCTTAACTAAATTTCTACATTTTGGCAAAAAAAAACTCTTCAAAACCATAACCGATCTAATCTAAATTTTAAGTTTTTGTGACTGCAGGGATCCATACTCTTTGGTTCTTTCGGTAAAGTCACTTAGGTATAAAATGAAATAAATTAAATCACGAAGTTTCGGGCGCAAAACAAGCGTCCATCATCAGGTGGGACAACCACAGCAATAAACAATTGCTGAAGTGGACAAAGGGGGCTGCTGCAACAAGAGGCCATATAGGCAAGAGAAGGGGGGGGGGGAGGAGCCAGGAAGGAGGGAACACAAGGCAGATCTGAAACATGGCTGACCATTGCTAAAACGCTGTGGGCTCTCATGATATTGTTTTTTTCCGAGACCAAGGTGCACTGCAAACATTCGGGCTACTATCAAAGGTTTGTTCATGAAGCCATCCAGATATATAAACATAAACATAACTTCAACCGGGAAGATGGATACAGATTGAGCAATCATTGGAATGATGTTATTAACCAGGTAAAACCATAACTGCTTTTGGCCTGCCTTCATATCCGCATCTCCAGTTTCCTAACCCTCCCAGTCCCAGCCCCGCCCACTTCCCCTCCCCACCCTGGCATTATATGTCGTGCTTGAGTCTTACTTGTGTAATGGGTTCCGGAGACACTTGTAGAGGTAACTTCTTTATTACAATACAACACTCTAACAGTCCCGATACTCTGTTACAGCCTAGGGACACAGCCTAGGTACACAGCCTAGATACACTACTCTGGCTACGCTCTGGGGTCCTCCGGCTACAATTACCCTAGGGGAGGCTACCTGACCCGACCCAGCCAAGGTGCGGGTCTAGACTCTGGCTTCCTCGGAACTCGCCCTTACAAGGGCGTAAAGCCGGGAGTCCCAGAGTCCCACCACTTGCCCGCACAGCGTCCCGGCCCTTAGAAGGACAAGCGGGACGAGGGGGTCCAGGGTCCGAAGCTGGCTGGTCTTGGGTCTTGAGCTGTGAATGGCCCTGATCGGCCAGGGAGCGGCCCTTTTATTCCTCGCTCTGTGGTCCTCCCAGATATCCCACAGCCCCCGTTGGTGGCGCTAAGGGGCTTAGCTGTCTGTGTTGTCTGGGATCCTAGAGCCGGCGCCGAGGGCTTAGCTGTCTAGGATCCTAGAGCCCCCAGCTGCCCCTCCCCTTTTGGGCTGGCACAGTGGCCCCTCCCCTGGGGGTCCGAGGTACCTGCAGATGGGCCCCGCCCACCACTGCTAGTAAGTGTGGCCCACCTATGGCACTACACTTGTATCATCCACTCCCCCTACCCCACACCCCACCCTCCCTGTCTCTCCTCCCTGGCTCCCCCCCCCCCCCCTTCTCTTGCCTATATGGCCACTTGTTGCAGCAGCCCCCTTTACCCACTTCAGCAATTGTTTTTTGCTCTGGTTGTCCCACCTGATGACGGACGCTTGTGTTGCGCCCGAAACGTCGTGAATTAATTTATTTTATTTTATACATACGAGACTTTACCGAAAGAACCAAAGAGTACATAACTGATCTGTACACGTCCGCATATTCAAAACAGTTACCACAAAGTTACATTTATAAATGAAATTGTTTCAATCGAGGTAATAAATGGATGCTCCATCCCTGATATGACGGTAGCAAAATTACTACTTTGGTCAAATTTGTTCTAAGTGGTATAGTGGCAGTCAAAATTGTTCGGAATTAAAGAGGCTTTAACACAGAAAAAGAAACCAATGCCTCCTTAGCTAGAATATTAACACAGCCATTTTCCGACAGCTCAGAAGAAATTATCATGTTCGGTAGATTAAGTGTTTTACTATTTCTGGGACCGTGTTTGTGAGCATAAAGCAGATTTGAAACACGGTAGGACCAATACTTCTGCCGTGGCTAATCATTATTTTAATGTGGCTAGCTCACACGAAATTGATTTCTCTAAGACGATGGTACTTTGCAAGCCTACTGGCTATCAACAAAGATTCGTTCATGAAGCCATCCATATATACAGACAATTTCAACCGAGAGGATGTGTTACAAACTCAGCAATCATTGGAAAGATGTCATCAACCGCTTTGGGTCACGACTTGATTTGTGTTTCTTGTCAACCTCCACCGTCAGCAGTGTGGGTGTGTGGAGCGAGGTACAATGATTGCCTGGCGGCCCTTTGATTGGTGGAGACCCGCTGCAGGAGCTGTTGCTTCCTCCTACATTAGCATAAGCAACTCCGCCCATGCTGCTGACACACTTGGGCTACGCCCATCTCTAAACCTTTCTCAACAGTTTGCCTTTAGAGGCGAACCCCACTTTTTCCTGATGACGACCGCTTGTGTTGCGATCGATACGTCGTGGTTTTTGTTTTTATTTATATTTATTTTTATTAACCATTGCTACAGTCTACATTATAGACTGCCAGTGCACTCACCATACTTAATAACCAGGCTACAGTCTACATTATAGACTGCCAGTACACTCACTCCGATTAGAATCAAGCCACAGTCAACATTAGTGGTGTTTTATTATTTACATTTTATTTTAATTATTTTTATTCACTTTATTTTTCTATCTACGTGACTTTACGGAAAGAACCAAGAATATGAATTTCTGCAGTCACGAAAGTTTTAAGTCAAAATTTAAGTGTTTTACTTTGGATACCAATAACATGATTAAACAACGTTGGACAAACTGTGATATTGACAGCCTAATGTAATGTCATCATTGACTGGGTCTTTTACTTTCAGTTCGTTATTTAAATGAGAATGATGCACGATGTTTCCTGTCATCTACAAAGCAGTGGATCACGTTGTGAGTGGAAGATAAAAAGAAGTGATAAATTAATAAATCGAATAATGTTGGAGACAAAACAGCGCCTTGGGAGACACCAGTGAATGGTGAATGTATCAGTCTGGCTACCATCAGCTACCACAACATCAGTTATGAAGCCATAAATCCAAGCTTGTAGTTTAGAGAGGGTAGCTCAGCAATTAGTATGGGATGCCATACACGATTAAATGCTTTACAAATGCCAAGGGCAATGCTCACGGAAACCCCCAAAATATTCGAGGCTTGAACTCCGAATGCGAGTCACGTGATCTAACGCGTCGCCGCGTGCAGAATGTTCTTGACGGAATTCGTGCTGCTGATCACGAAGAGGTGATAACGACCCCGCTTGGCGCGGTTGTCGTTTACTCGCATTTACGGTATTTGTTGCAACTGCAGCAACTGCAGACTGCTTAAACGAACAAGTAGGTTCATGCAATGCTCACCCCCGAGTTGTCATTCAAGGAGGCCCAAGCCGGCTTCTCCTGATGGACGAAGCAGCCAAAGCCCCTGCACACTATAGACCTCTGGTGGTGTGTCCGTATGTACGTTGAACTTCTTCCACACCGTACGCAGCCAACCGTGCTAATTCGCTGTGCACGAGCACGGCGCGCGCTACGTTACACGTTTTAAATCAAGTCCGACGTTCTTGACGATTATAAATCAACAATCGTTACGTCCGCGATGTCATTTTGTTCGGAGCGAGGTGTGCGGTGGGCGACCCACGAGACGTTCACGGCGTGGCCGCGCCTGGGACCTCACTGGCGGTTCACTCTTGCCGAGCGTTGTCAGGAGGAATTGTCCCAAGTCATTCCCGAAACACGTTTACATTTCAGCTCCGGGCTGCTAATTACACGCTCAATTTCACGACTTAATCGGTGCCCACGTTTTCACCAACAACACACACAAAGACGACGAGGCAGAGTGGCAGAGAAGTTTGGGAAAGCGGAGGGAATTAGACCAGTTGACAGCGGCAGCGGCCAATTGTGCCATCATTTAACATTGGCAATGCACTAATGCGACACATGTGTATTAAACAAAAAGGAATAAGTCACCCTGACCACCGAATCTAGAAAGTAAAAAAGAAACCGCACGCACACATAAAATAATAAATTTAATAAAACAGCTTTCACAACATGGGCATGTTTGCCTGAAACCGTCACGGCCGAAAATTGCCCCCAGTGGCCCTAATTAAAAGCATGCGGGGAAAATTTTATGCTTGGTTGGAGAACATTAAAACTGGGCAAGAGGGCAGCATCCATCCTTCGCCGCAACTGACCGTTGCAATCACGGCTCGGAAAAGCGCAGAGGGAAAGAGGGCCCGAGTGATGTATAACGGTGGAATTGTTTGGCAAGGGAGCTTCCGTGTTTTTGTTTCAGATTACGGCGAGCGCGACGCCGAGCGCGAGGCGTTTCGACTTGAAGTTCGGAGGCAGCGGCGGTCGGCGCTGAGAAGCTGTCTCGTAATTTCGGTCGGCCGTGGCCGTGTGGGGGGGGGTGTTCAAGAAACGGTGGAGAATATCGTGAAGGCGGCGAGGAGAATAAGATTGTTTTATTTCTTCGTTCACTTTTTTTTTTACAACGGTAAAAATATGAATTTTACTTCTTTTTAAATGTACCGTGCTTTTCATTTTCAATATTGATTCATACGAAATGTTCGTTTCGCAGTTCATCGCGACATGAATACCTATTGTTTTGCCAGAATTTGGGCGAAGCGCTAAATTATTTGGCCATCCCGCAATCATTGCCCACGGTAGAGCCACAGAATGTGACATCTCAGGCAGGGAGCTGACATTTCATTCGGGTAATATCTTACACAATCAGCGCACTGTCTTCAACTCCACAAACTGGACGATCCTTCTTCTTCGTTCTTTCGTTAAAGTCACGTAGAATGGAAAAAATAAAATAATAAAAATAAAACTTAATAAAATAATTCTCACGACGTTTCGGCCACAACGCAAGCAGCCGTCCTCAGGTGAATAACAGGTCTGTTGGAAAGACAGCGTCTGAATGAGAATTATTTTATGTTTTATTTTTATTATTTTATTATTTCCCTTCTACGTGACTTTACCGAAAGAACCAAGAAGATGAATCTGTGCAGTCACGAAAGCTTTAAATAGAAATTGGACGATCCATCTCTTCGTGTATACATAGATGAGGTGAGCTTTGCTGGAGCCGTGCGGTCACTGAAACGATTGAATACACTCCGTGTGAGGACCGTAGTTTATTCTTGTGTGGATGTTAGGGTTGCCACCTGCCCATGTTTGACCGCGGTAGTCTGCAAACTAGTGTTCGGGCAGCGGGAATTGATTCGCGCCTATGTCTGGTATTGTGGACAGTATTACTGTTGGACCTTTTTTCGGTTTTGCTGCAAGATGTTAATTACCTCACCTGATATACAGGAGGTTGTGGGTTCGATCCTGACCCTGATGCTTGTATATTGTTCTGTTCTCCGCCATGGTTGTGTGGATATTTCTCCAGTTCCCGCGGTTTTTCCCTCCGCATTAAAATCAACATCATGCGTTTATACTATTTGGCCGCTGTTATAAATGCCCACGTGACGATCAGCCTCTCCGTTGAGTCGATCATTTGTGGCCAGGTAGCTTCGAGAACAAGAGCTACATATCTTCTTG
>CM025640.2:9331397-9351117 GCA_014621495.2 Entosphenus tridentatus
GTGCATGTCCGAGCCTTCTCAGGCGCCGTCTCATGTTCGCTTACTTTTTATTTGTTTATAAAAAAAAACTGTTTTAAGCATGTCATTAACCTACGGTGTGTTCTCAAGTCCACGTATTCCTTTCTGCGTGTCAGTGTCGTACCGAGCGCGCATTCACTCCTCGCTTTGTGTGCACGGTGCCTTCTCCAAGTATGACGGCTAAAAGAGATCACTGTGTCTTTTGTCTTTGACTTCGTCTTCGAATGCGTGCGTGCGTTTTGCGCACGTTTGTGCGTGGGGAGCGGTGGTGTAGCGGTCAGCGCGCTGCGCTACGAACCTCGCGACCCGGGTTCGATTCCCGCTCACGGCCAACACCAGTGACGATTATCTGAACCGGTCCTGGGCCTCCCCTAGCTCGACTCAGCCTCAAGCGAGTACCTGGTACTATGTGTAAACATCGCCACTGGGGAGACAAAGGCGGCCGGGCGTGGTGTTGGCCACCCACCCCCTCGTGTGCCGTGCTGGCCTTCATAGGTGCTCGCTAACAGCACTTGCCCCTACAGTCTGTTCAGGCTATACAGGGGATCTTTGTCTTTGTCTATCGTTTGTGAGCTTTCATGAGCGGCACTTTCCCACCAAAAAAATTCATGAGTAAATAAATGTTTCTTCTCTCTTGTATTTCTTTTACATCGGTATTTTAGTTGCTGTTGCACGACGCCGCACGGTACTCACTCGCTCTCATAGAGCGAGAACAACTCGGAGACGACAGCGGGAGCAGGAATCACAGATGAGCGGCAGGGCAGCGGACACGCGTTGCCCAAGTTCTGCGGTCCTCTACTGTGAATGTTTTACCGTGGGACGAAACCGGAATGCCCGGATGAAACCCCCGCACGTGCGTGGTGTGGAAAGCACTCTGTCTCCCATACAGGCGGCACCTACGGGGGTCAACATTTTTGCTGCACTGCCTTCTCCTGGCGAGCCAGGGTATGGATATGCATCGACTGCCACCGTCAGGGCGATTCACAACGTCTGTGCAGTGATCCACCAACTATCGCTGCCTCCACGGTGCTCCATTCCGGGCCACGTTCATAGCCACAACTGGGTGGTTAGTTCACTTGTTTAATGTGTTTGTCAAGTGAAAACGCCGTCTTCATGCGATGTAGATCCAACGGCTGTAATTTAAGATGTGGCATAATGTACAGTAAAGACCAACATGTATATCGATGCCTCACATCAAGAATGAGCGCTGTGCAAATACGGGCACTCAAGAGGCAATGGTGCGTGAGAGTAACCATGTGTTTGCACCTTTGTGTGTTCGTGAACAGCCACGAGAGATATAAATGCTGTTTTCAATCATGAAGGCATAAAACAAAGGACAAGTACACAATGGCAATTGTCACGATCGGCAGTAATATTTAACGCATTTGACCCGAGTCAACAATTTAACACCATAATAGTATATATTTAACATGCTCGTCCAGCGCTTGCGAACAGAAAATTGTGAAACCACATGTTTCCAAAACAACACGATTTTTTTTTGCAGTTAATTCACAACCATAAACGTATCACTATCGCGAATGGTCCTGCCACATTTCCATTCCCCAATAAAAGCAAAAAAAGATTACCTCTCAATTCGAGCTGCTCATCTGCTGTCAATATGGGCCTGGTGGTCGAGAGCTTGGGGCCGAATAAAAGAGGGCCCAAGGAGGTTAAATTCCACCACATGGTTCAGGGTTGCGAGGCGGGCGTCTTTTCGTTTGAGTCACAAAGACAACTTTTTGTCGAATCAGTTGGTTTTAAATTCATATCGTTGAGCAGCATCTGTGCACGCTGAATGTGGGATAATTAAGAGCGAGGGCAAGTTAGAGAGTTACACACGTTGCCTCGGTGGCAAACAGCTGCGTATTTTTGGCTGCAAGGTCTCCCAGAAATTTGCAGTTGTGTTTTGCCTTCTAAACAACAACTTTCATGATAATAGAGGGTTTTTTTGGGGGTTAGATAGCGTAAATATAAATGTGTCGTTAAACGCACCACCACCCGACAGCCAATTAGTAAGGTTTGTCACGTAAAACAAAACATGCCAATTATTTACTAGTTCAACAAACCAGTGTATTGGAGAGTAAACCCACGAGATTTACAATGTACTCGAATTGTGTGCCGAACTATTTAATAATTGGCATTTTTTGTTTATGTGACAAGCCTCACTAATTGGCTATTTCCATTTACGTGATCAAACCTAAATAAAACCCTCTTATGGATAGTATTGGTCGCGAAAGCCTACGTGTTAAACAAAAACTTGCACTTATATTCCAAAGGCAAAGCTGCCACGCAGAGTCTTCAACAGACTGTTGGGGCAAGTGCTGTTCACGAGCACCTTTGAAGGCCGGTACGGCACACAAGGGGGTGGGGAGACCAGCACCACGCCCGGCCGCCTTTGTCTTCCAAGTGCTGATATTTACACACTGCAGCAGGTACTGCACTCATTTAAGGACGAGTCCACTTAGGGAAGACCCAAGACCAGTTCACACATTCGTCAACAAACTAAACACAAAAATCAGTTCTAAATCAATACATTTTCAACCTATATGATTAACAAGTGCATAATTCGAATGTATTCCTAATATCGGCAGGAAGAGCGTTCCGGACGGCCACAGAAGCGCATCTGAAAGCGTGCGGTGCGGTGACCGTCTTTGTTTGATGGTTAGTCAAAAGCCGCTGAAATACACAGCACTGTATTCGCCAGGGCGGCCGGGCTCTGAACCACAAACCTCTGCAATAAGCGACAAACTCGCAGCCCCTCGGCCATCCGAGGTCCTAGGATCAATTCTCTGTAGTTGGAGCACCCAGCCTTCATTTGTACAGCTCTGGAGTAATTTCACAGCTCCAGATAGGCACATGTGATAGAAATAATTACTCACGATCTACCCAGGAGGCCAGAGTTGTATTCATCCAATTCATGAGTTGTTTATTCTCGTGAGAAGAAACCGTAGCACTCAGAGAAAACCCACCCCCCTGTTCCATACAGACGAGAAAGATCAAATTAGTCCGCACTTTGCTGTACCGCCTTCTCCTGGTGAGCCAGGCAATGGCTCTCTCCTCAACACCCAATGGGAAGGGACTTACGTTGTTGTTGATCTTCAAACCCTAGCTAGTGGAGCACAACAATGAGGATACGTCACCACACTGGCTGTTACAACAACAAAACCACGCGAGTGTCACCTAACACGAGTGTTTTTTTTACGGACTCAGCAAAACGACAACAGCGCGGGCAATATCAGCATGCGCAGTGAGGCTCTCTCTCACGAAAACTCAGGTGCTCTCCGATACACCGGTGTGCTGTACTCGTCACCAATTTGCATGTTTTGTTTACGTGGCAAGCCCTCACTAATTGGCTGTGTCGTGTGGCGGCGGTTTTAACGGCGCATTTATATTGACGCGATCTATCCCAGAACACCTCGATTATGCAAAATTTTGGTCGCGAAAGCCTCCTACTGCGTGTTAAACTGAAACCAGGGCAACCGAACGGAGCGACAGTGAAGCAGTGCCGGATTATCCCAGTAGCACAAGTAGCTACATATGTAGTAGTAGCTACACATGTAGTAGCTACATATGCTACGGGCCCCGCACTTTCAAGGGATCCGCGCTAAATGCTTGCAAGCTATCAATTCCGGTTCAGTGTTTCTGCACTTGCTCTATTACTATAGTACTATACTGCCTTCAACTTTTATGAACGACTGGGTGTTCAAGGTTAGCGATTTGTCGTATTATCTCGCTGTATAGCAAATGAAAATTTTCAATTACTTTACTGTGCAAGTAATTTTTTTTTTCATATTTACGTGGTTTTTTTTAATTTAGGGCCCCGTTTTAACATATGCTACAGGCCCCGCACTAGCTTAATCCGGCGCTGCAGTGAAGCGCGTGTTTTTTTCTGGACACAGCCAAAACGACAAGAGCACGGGCAATGTCAGCATGCGGCAGCGGGGCCCCCTCGCGCGGAAACTCGGGCAACCGGACGGAGCGAAAGCGAAGCTGGCTGGACGTTGCGTTGGCAGCTGGGCCCAGCGAGACGCAGGGCCGTGCCGTGGAAATCCCGGGCGCGTGTGGCCGCGTGCACGCGCGCTCACGTTTGCAAGCCAACGGATCGGTGGCTTCTCGTGGCAATTTCGTTGCGTGGTCGAGATTCGTCTCTCACTTCTCAAATGCGTGGAATTCACATTCTATCAACGGTTTGTCACGAAGGTGTTATCGGCCATTTAATGAAAATTTGCGAGTGTTTAACCCGCATGATGACCAAAATTGGAGATAGAATATACAAAATGTAAGCTTAGTCATCATCATTGTCAGCCATGGTTAATCGACTGATGGATGAAGGCCTTTTAAAAGCTGCCGTTAACTCCCGTGAGCTGATTTCATCGCTCCATCTACTCGATGGACGTGTGCTCTGTGACAGTATCAGTTGCATTCTCTGGTAGATGTCACCTTTTCCCTTGGTGACCAGAATGCTTCAGTAAAGTGATGACCAGATGAAATGAGCATCGAGTCAGTGCCCGTTTTCTGTTTTACAGCCTCGGCCTTGTGATGAAAATGCCACTTTCCTATTGGTGTGGGGTGAGTTTATTTATAGGACAAATACGCACAAATTGGTAGGAATTTTATCTACCATAGTGGGATGATGGGTAGAGTCTATCCCCAATCAGGATGTGAACTCACAATCTTCCAATTGCAAGCCGCTCAGCTGTACCACTGAAGCCACTTTTATTCAGCTGCTATAAATATTAACTGCTTATCTGAAGGCTGAATAAAAAAAACATTTAGTTTTAAACAATGAACACAAGCGGTTGAAATTTGACATTTATTGGTTACAAATTGATGTTTTTTTCTTCTCCCAAATAAATGGAGATATATCCAAAGCCATTAATGTTGGTAAGAATGCAGCAAATGGGAACAGCATGTGGTTGCTGCAGTCCCCGCCTGCTAACACTTTCCATGCGGAGGCTTTAGGGCATCCCTGGGCTGCGGTTAGTCCATATAAAAAAAGACGTTTTGCTTTCCCATGTGCGAAGACTGATAACCATTGGAAGATGATGCTGCGCAAAGCCCCAGCAAATTACACTCCACTTTAACTTATCCCGAGATCAATACACTTCCACCCGCTCTCCCTGCACCCTCGAACAGAGTCTCATTTCACTGAGTTACATTCACACCGCCTGCCACTTTCACATTTTTGCCCCACACCGCAGACGTAAATCTCTGCAAGGGGGTCCCGAATTTGGCTGCGCCAGCCCCCTTTTTACCCCCCCCCCTTATCCACATCCTGCCTGCCCGAGAATGAATGGACCCACAATGCAAGAACAGCGGGACACCGTAAATGCTCAAGTATAATTATAATTGGACAATGAAAACGTTCGCACACACTAGACGCTCAGCAGAACCATATTTATGATATTGTGTTCGATTGCACCTTTCACAAACGAGATCTACAATATAATACGGGACTGGTACAGAGAGTGGCAGACAGAGCTGCCTACCTGGCACACGGTGTCATGTACTCTGGCCCAACACTGACCTCGCAGACTTTTTGCCTGGCACCATGTAAGGGTACAATTATTATCTGCGCAACCAAGCGAAGCGGTCCACTAAAGTCTGAACTTTTTTTTATTATTATTATTATAATAATAAGGAAAAGTGTCATCACGTAAGAGTTTCATGGCACCACTGCCGTTGAATTTTTGCAGTTGCACGGATGAGCGGCGAGCGGCACGCTTGCTGAACGTTTCTTTCAAAAATGCAACAGGTCGTTTGGTGATGCTGCTACCCTTGGCGGTGGCGCAGCAGCTGTCGTGCGGTTGGACGCGAATTGCGCTGTCAACTCTGGCAACCTGAGTTTGACGCCCGGCCACGGCTAACAGCGCGGTCGCGAGGGTTATTTGCGACGGTCTCTTGGGCCCTAAACTTCACTTGACCCCTATTGACCTTGGTGATGAAATTAGGTCACGCAGCGCCCATGACCGATTTGCTATGGGCAGGCCTTCATCCAGTAGTGGATTGTAAAAAGAGGCCGTATCTTGTCGTTTTTTTTTTGTGTGAACTGACACAACGGGGAACGTGATCATGACCTTGCTATGTAGCCACGTTACAAATAACTGCCGAATCAAATTTCGTCAACTTGCTAAACCAATACTGGAGCCTGCATCTCCTGAAACTAATTGCTGGGACCACCAAACTTTTCACAGGAAACGCAACGCCTTCATCAGTAACTGTGGCCTTAATAGAAAAGAAAATGTAGATAATAGGTGATGTTTTGGGGCAATTACCATTCTTCATAGCACACAGAAATAGAGAGGCCTGAGAGACAGAGTGGATGATAAGAGTTGTAGAACGTACTTTACACTACAAGGACTGATGAGATGATTTTAAACAATGCTTTTTGATTACCAGATGTTTGTTATTTCATTGGCATACAAACAGTTACCTTACAGTAGCAATTCGGTAACAAACTATATTTCCAGTCAGCTGTAGAAGTAACATCACAGACTTTTTGCGCCGTTACCATTTAAAGAGACGATGTACAATAGCTGCACAGAAAAGTGCGAGCGAGTGGTTAGCTTTGTATTCATCTTCCAAAAAGATCAGTGGTCAGGCATAACCGCGGTTATTGAGAAGAAGCTTTGATAATACCCTGACGTTACTATCACGTACGTATGTTGAACTTATTTCGCACCATATGTAGCCAACCATGCTAATCGGAGGAGCGGGGAAAGGACAACAAACTACACGTAAAAAAGAGTTCTCAGGAAATTAGTTTTCAATTCAAATTTGGAAGTGCATCGCTCCAGTGGCTTCCTAATATCAGAAAGGAAGAGCATTCCAGACGGCCGCAGAAGCGCATCTGAAAGGGCACAATACCAGTGACCGTCTTTGTTCGATGGCTGCCCAAAAGCAGCTTCTGCGAGGATGACCGGCGTTCCTTTGATGGTGTATGCTCCTTGACGAGATCAGCAAGGTTTTGTGGTCCATGTGTGACAAGAGCTTTGTGTGCAATGAGTACGAACTTCTAACTTATTCGTTCGGCAACCGGAAGCTGAACGAAGAAACAGCCCTGGTTTATCAGAGCTTAGCTTGAGCTGATTAATCAACAAATGTCAATTGCTTACAGTGATGCATATGTCATTGGTCAGTGAACCATGTATGTTGAACTTCTTTCGCACCATACGTATCAGCCAACGGTGATACTCGGAGGTGGGGACCATTACGCTTGTTCCAGTAAAAATCTGAGTCTATCTCAGGATGTGAGGTTGTCATTGGAGCCATGATCTCAGTGGTGCTGGCCCAGTCGTCCACAGTCTCTGTACCGCTCTTTATCAAAACTTGAAGGGAGAGAAAGACTAAGAGATGCGAGAAACCACAGTCCGAAGGCAGCAACGATTTTCGTTTGGCGCCAAAGAAGCGCCCAAGCTCTGCGATCCTCAATATATTGAGGTGTTATCGGCCAATTAACGAGTCCTTAAATCTGGGAGGAAACCGGAGCACTCAGAAAAAAACCACGCATGCGAGGGGGAAACACGCTATCCCATACAGACGGAACATGTGAAGTCCACTTGTTTGCTGTACCACATTATCCTGGCGATCCAGGCTATGGCTTTTCCTTGATGATCACGGCAAAGGAAGTTTTTCAGAATTTTTGCAGTGACTCACCAACCCTCGCTGCCTCCACAGTGCTGGATTACAGATAACCGCGTGAAAAGCCACCACCACCTGGCTAAATAATTAATTCGGGGCTGGCTTAGCCCATCATTCTCCAGGGGTCCATGGGTACAACTTTTTGGGGGCAATCAACATTGGTTGTTCTATGGATGTACTCGCCTCTGCCAGAGGAATGTGGAACTTCCACCACTAGCTCTGCAGGGCTGCAAGTGGGAGATGAGCACCGCCTCAAATGCTCGCTTGCGTGGGAAGTCGCTGACTGTTTTTTTTAACACTTTAAACAAGGGTTAACGAGAGTCACACTGTTGCGTTTCCGTGATTGATGAGTTGTACGATCGGTGACAAATGAGGCAATGACTCATTTATTGAATGTAGTTAACAAGGGGGGCGTGTATCCTCGATGACGGCTCTGCGTCGACCGAGACCACATTGTAAACAAGGATGGGATAGGTCGTGTTTTTTTTTCATCCCCGAAGCAAATGTTTTGATAGCATAAGGAAATGTTGAATGCTTTATAAACGTACTCTTAAGATTTAGAAATAATCATGTTCGGCGAATTTTTTTATTTAGAAAAAAAGTGCGTAAAATAATGAGGAGTGGTTAAAGTGAAACCTTTGCTTTTTTAAGAATCACGGTTGCTCGAGTACAGGTCCAAAGCTCCAAATTCCAAGATTACAAAGATACAAATGCAAAGTGACAGCAAGGCGAAAGTTGCAAGCAACGACGAACGCATACAAAAGCCACGACATCAACAACAATCAATACAACACAGTCCATCAACTTGAGACCCGAGTGGCATTCAGCAGCTCTTCCGTGAGTCGTGACCCGCGTGATATAGTGCGGAGATAAGTATTCGTTTTTATCTTATGTTAAGGTAGCTTAAAAAATAAGCGTATGCGTGATACCACAATGCCTTGGCGAGATCGCCGCCAAGGCATTGTGCTTCATTGGTAGCAATCGCTTTGTGCGTGACGAATGCAAAACGTGAAACGCACACCGTACGAACACCATCGCGTTGCGTAGAATAATTGGACGCGTCATCTATCTCTGCATTGTGGCTTCAGTAACCTTGGTTGTGTGGTTTTTTTTGGGGGGGGGGTGGGGTGGGTGATTTGTTGGGGACGCAGTGCAGTTAGGGTGAACGACGGAGGCACGAGGGGGGAAGCAGTGGTTTTGATTGGGGGACCGCCAACACCAAGAAGGCTGAGACAACCACTGGACGAAGGCTGACGGCGTAATTCTCCCTCCTCATCCGTCACACTCGAAGGGACTATCCTGCAGGAAAACTAAATATTATTTATTGAGCTTTCATACTTTGTACGAAATCACCATCGGTGTCGGTTTACAGGGGGAACTCATTCCATCATTGTTAAGCCCCTCTACTGACAGCGAGCGCAGAGCCACGTGCCCCTGGGCAGGGGAAGAGATCAAGCAACGAGACGCAGTTCAGCTTCCCGTGCGATGAGACACCGGCGGAGGACAATCGTACACGTAGAGGCCTCGCGAGCTCCTGCGAACACATGACGATGATGGTTGTAAACTCCGGTGATACGTTGTTGTCAAAAGTTTTGCTGGCTTTTCAGCAGTCCTCCGGTGTTGCCGATGAAGCAAACCGATGTTGGATTGTTTGCAAACGACGTGAGGATTATAGTAAAATTGTTATTCTTAGGTTTTTTCGGTAAAGTCACGTAGGTAAAACATTTAAATTAATATTTTTTATTTAACTTTTATTAATTTAAAAAAAAAAAATTACCTACGTGACTTTACCGAAAAAACCTAAGAATATGAATCCTTGCAGTCACGAAAGCTTCAAATCTAGAAGTAAAATTGTTGGCATTAGACTCGCATGACGATCTAACGCAGAAACAAACATAGTTGCGACTCAACAGAGGAGTATGAGATTGTTTGGTGGAAACATCACCATAGTCACCCTTTGCATGACCGTCATCATCAGCTGTCCACTGCTGGATGAATATGTCTTGCGCTTTCAGCTCCGATTCATTTCTCCTTCTTGCTGCTGCTGCTAATTTTGCTGCTTCTGCGCTCCGTGATTCTTTAGAGAGGCGTGTGCTGTGTGTCAATGTCCACGTGCCTGGTCTGTGTAGCAATTTAGAATCTTAAAACTAAACCGCGCGGCTTTAACAGCTTGCTTACAGGAACGCCTTCAGAAAGTTGACAAATCGATGCTTCAGTGGCAATACCGATGCGGTCATCAACGTGGAGATTGACACTGGGGTGCACCGCGAGCTTTTAGCGTGGACGTTAGACACTTTGACACGATGGGTAAGTACATTCTTTCGGTAAAGTCACGTAGAAGGGAAATAATAAAATAATAAAAATAAAACATAATAGAATACAATTCTAACGACGTTTCGGCCACAACGCAAACAGCCGTCCTCGTCGTGAGAATTTTATTTTATTATGCTTTATTTATTTTATTTTATTATTTCCCTTCTACGTGACTTTACCGAAAGAACCAAGAATATCAATCCCAGCAGTCACGAAAAGCTTTAAAACGATGGGTAAGGTTTTAAAAATCGCATGCCCAGCTCCATCCCCGCCGGGTTTCACAGAGTGGTCCTGCGTCTTCTTTTTATTCAACGGGTTGTCACCTGGTTAACGAACAGAAACATTGAATTAAATTGAAATGAGGGCACCACACTCCTGCGCTTGAACTCCGCACTCCGCGGCGGTCAATAGCCAGCCGCGGGCCATCATTCCGTCAGCACGATCTGAACCCCCGTGCCCTTGCTAATCCCAAAGAGGATTTCCAAAGCCCAGGCCAACAGGTCGCTATGTATATATGTCAATTGCAATCTGCATTCGCGTTATTGCCAGGCGGCTAATGCCGCGTGTTATCTGGGCCCCATCCGTCAGCGTTAGGAAATATTTTTTTTCTTTTTCGCCGGACGCAAGGAGGGGCGGCTGGGTGGCATCCCGGGTGGGAGGATGGGTGGGATGCCGGGTGGGAGGATGGGTGGGATGCTGGTTGGGAGGATGGGTGAGAGGATGGGTGGTGGGTGAAGGGAGGAGGTTAGGAGCGCACGTGGGGGGGGGGGGAGATCACGGCCTCCTCCCCCCCAGTGCCGCTCTGGGGAGGCATTAGCTCACCGCGGCCAAAGCAATTTGGCTGACGTCCGCTTCCTCCGAGAGCGAGCGAGCGAGAGAGGGAGGGAGGGAGCCGGCGGGAGAGAGCGAAAGCAAAATACGACGGCGGCGCGCGCGCGTGCGCGTGCGCTAATTAGCGGCAGCGGCTCGTGGGGGTCGGGGTCGAGAGGCGGCAGCTACGATCTGCCACCCGGCCAGCCCCAAAACAGCCCAGCGCCCTGTCCCCCCCCACTCCCCACCCTCTCTCCCCCCCCTGCCTCCGCATAGCGCCGGCCAACTTAGTGGGTTGCCACCGCTGCTGAGATGCGAACAAAAACAGATTCCCCGAAGCGTATCGTGGGAAGGAGGAAGGAGAGGGATATCTCACGTGTCACGGACGGAGGGAGGAGAACTGCACGCGTGGATGCAGTCTCTTTAGAGCTGCACTTTGTGTGTTAGTTCGCTGTGCGTTCCCCCGGTACCTCCGATAAGCACGGGTGGCGACGTACGGTGCGAAAGAAGTTCAACGCACATGCGTCTTCACCTGTGAATCATGATGCGACTGACAACAACAACAACAAAACGTGACTTTTAATGCGTCAGGGGGAAAAAAAGAAAAAAAAGGCAACTTACAGATTTCCCCGGACACAACTACCTCAAAAACAATCAGGACAGGAGACAAGCCTTGCTCCAGCGCAGCTCCGCAACTGAATAAGCTCCCTCCTTGCTCTCGCCTCCTCCCTGTAGCCTGAGCACGCGGGTAACCAACCCCCCTGCCCCCCCCCCCCACCATCAATTCCATTGGTCACGCCGCGTCGCTTGCAACGCATGCGACTCAACGAGGTTTGAACCGACCACAAATTCATGATCGATTTGACAAGGAAGCCCTGGATGACTGCAGTTGCGTTGGGACGCGTGCTTACGGCTATGCCTGTGTAAAGGAGAGCCGACACAAGATTGCAGGGGTTCCGTCTTTTAATCCTTTTCCTCCATCCACACCTGTCCCCCGCCGTCCCAATCTCGTTCCCCCCAAAAGCCCCTTCTTCCCGCCCGTTCTCCCCTCATATCTCCTCGATCACCCCTCCCACTAACCCTCCTATTGGTGGGAATCCTTCCCCTGACACCCCTACACCTGTAACGCGAGTTAGGTGAGGTTAAGATGCCCCGCGGGTAGGGGGGGGGTCCGTACCGGTCACAATTTAGCGGAGAGA
Organism: Entosphenus tridentatus; assembly: GCA_014621495.2. Taxonomy (NCBI): domain Eukaryota; kingdom Metazoa; phylum Chordata; class Hyperoartia; order Petromyzontiformes; family Petromyzontidae; genus Entosphenus; species Entosphenus tridentatus. The sequence continues at coordinate 9,343,379 of CM025640.2, forward strand.
GCACTGACCACGAGCGGAGCGGCTGGACGGCAGCGCTCGCTGACTCTCTCGCTCGCTCGCTCACTCCCAGGCACATCATTGTTTTCCCCGTCGATCCTTGCAATGTCAAGCCCGTGTTTGTTTTGTTTCGCTTGTGTGTGTGTGTTTTCTTTCCCATCATCGGCGAGCAGAGGCAGTGAGAGGTCACGCAAGAGGGGTGATGTCTCACCATACTCACACTCCATCCTTCCCCCCTTCCTCTCCCTCTGCGTTATTTTCTTAAAATGCCATCACAGGTGCCGTCTCAATTAGTTCCAGCTGCTGTTTTTTTCTGCTGTGTCTCGCCGCTCAGCAAGCGACAACAAAAATGAACCGCGACAATGTAGCCTGCGAGTCCACACCGACTTTAAACGATAGCACTGAGGACACACAACAATATGTAAAATAGCGATCCCTACGTCGACCTTACTTTGAAGAAAAAAAAATCGGAAGCCACGCGCGCCGGTGTCACCGTTAAGACTTGCCAGGTCACCAGCCAAAATATCCTTTCCTGGGCTAAAGCCACAGGCCAATGTCGCCCCCCTGACCGGCGGACAATCCTCATCTGTGGATTTCAGCGCCTTCGTGATAGCCTTGAACTGCAAGAATGTCGTGAATACCAAATGTGCAAATTTCTTTTTATAATAATTAGTATTGTTAGTACAGGCTCGTGTCAAACAACTATTCTCGTCGTTCACTGCGATACCAGGAAGATGCACAAGGTGCGTATTTCATGCACGTAAGCCTGATCGAGCTTACATTACTGTCTGCACGTGTGTATGTTAAACTTTTTCGCGCCGTACGCAGCCAAACGTGTCGAATCCTGCGCAATGTCGTCGTTTTCATCGCATGGAGATTCTCATTGGCTTCAGAAGATTATTGCCTGCCCACGACTCTTTAAGTTCTGTGTCACTTGACTTTTTGTTGAGACCTTACATACATCGTGTGCCAATCATCAAATCACCCGCAATGTGTACAACCTCATCGGACCTCAGAAGCAAAGCAGGGTGACGCTGGATGGTGCTTGAATGAGTGACCACAATTCACTACGAGATCGGCACACGTAACGATCCACCTGGCATCTCTTCAATGAACGTCAGTCGCTCTTCTTGGCTATTGCCCATCGTCCCTTCAAGTGACGTGTCCCGGGTAAGCCTACTTGCTTGTCTCTAACCCGAGTATATTATATAATAATCAAGGCCGTAATTATAATATATAATAAAATAGGCTCAAAATGTCCCCCCCAATATATTGCTATAAAAAATATATATTAAAAAAAAATTGCGATGCTATGTAAATAAAAACAACAATTTGCTAAACCTTGGCCACAATATCTGGACTTGTCTTCATATAACAATGCATAGATGTATGTTCATATGATTGTGGTTATGGTTGTACTTTATGCATCCATAATGTCTGCCATTACATACAATGAAACAAGAAATGGTAAAAAAGAAAAAAAAACAGCAATATAATTCAATACACTATTAGACATTATTGTAAAAAAAAAAGTGCATATCATGTGTTAGTGAATTTTTTTATATTTTAGGCAGGAAATTCTTTTCAAATTTAGATTATTTTTTTCTTGGGGGGGGGGGACTCCAGACCCCCTGGAAGATTTGGTCCCCCCCAATGTTGACTCCATGACTACGGCCTTGTATCTAATCCACGTGCTCCGCAATCCCAGGCTCGCATTGCTCCCACTTGTCATTTTTGTTCAGTTGTTTGTTATTGTTGTTGCTTTAATAATCAGAACACATTTTTGGAAGCCGATTTTTCTTTTTGTATCCGTCTGTCCAAATAAATGCTGGGCGTAAGGAATTGGCCGTGATAGTAAGCTGAGACGCAACGCTTATGCACCGCCTCAAAGTCCGAGCTCTCGTTTTGTTTGAAAGTTAATCACAGCTGGTGGTGTAGGGTGGCAAGAGCATGCCTTTGGTGGGAGGATACGTCAATGCAGGGTCCCATATGTGTTTAGACAACAGCGGCCCATTACGTGCCAGTCAAATGAACAGCTCTCTCTAAATAATTGAAATCCTTGCCACTTTTAAAGAGGCACCGCTGAACATGATGAGCTTCACACGAGGGCCGTGTGCAGTTGCCCTTCGCGAATAGACATAAAGGAATTAAATAGGTCATCAGATATCCAAAATACTGTGGGAACAAAAACATACACAGGGGGGTTGAGCGTGCCCAGCTATCAGTGCTGAGACATTTATTTGAGGTTGTTTTTCAGCTACCGACGATGAAAACAGGCTCCGATGCTGCAGATGGTCTTCGCCACGTCACCAAAATGGCCGCACACATTTCCGTGACGTTCGATTTGAGCCTTCGCTCAATTTATGACGAATAAACCGCTTGGATTTGAAACGCAACAGTGTGTCACTGCTACGTGGCGCGCGTAATCTGCAGCAGGGAACTCGTGGACGTGATGTGTGAGACCTCCTGTTGTGCACAAGAGATGTGCTGCATGGGATCTCAGAAATTATTACTTGGTATCACCTTCCACTCACCACTCTCTCGTCCAGGATGACGCACCGCTCTGCAGGAGTTTCAAGTGGATAGATATCTGTTCCGTGGCAGCACCAAGATAATCAGAACATAATTTGGGAAGAAGGGTATTTTTTCTTTTGGACAAAGTGGGAAAACATACAGAAAATAATGGGTGAGAATCGGCGCAGACAAACTCTAAGTCAACACAGAGATGACATTCGGAATGGCAGGTGATTGTGTGCTGATGTCAAAGCCCAAATCTGAAAATTACTTCCTCCTCGGATGACAGAGAAAACATTAACAACAAAAAAGTTGTACTTATGTCGAGTGGCTCCTCCACTCCTACAAAAGATGATGTATTTAAATGGATCTTACGTCGCCAAACTAAGGACACGTTGAGCAGGAAACAAATCATTGTTGAGATGAAGAGGATGATGTTCCAGATGTCACACTCGACGAAACAACCGCTTCGCCTGTCTGAACAAAAATAAAAACAGTGCACAGCTCCCAGACGAGAGGAGAGTGGACAACCGTGAACATCATCAAAGAAGCTGGACCAGCTGTCGAAACACAATTAGCGGGACCTATGCATGAAATGTTTTCACAGACAACGAAACATCTCAATCATGGAACGATGCCTCGATTGTGGCATGCTTCCCCTAAATCATTCCTCCATTCAAAATATGACAAAACAGATCTGCAGCATTACAGACGCGTAAGCCTCATACCGCATGCATATAGCATGTTCACAATGATCACGAGGAACCACTCGGGAAATGGGCAAGTTCGAGCCGGATCTACCACGTGAGTAAGCTGCGTTTGGGCAAGGGTTTTCCTACCGTGAATTGCACGCTCACTATGAATGAGATTCCCAAAATAAGAAATCAAATCGCGAGAAGAAATGCTGCTCGATGCAAGGGACTCGTTGAGCGAACGGCTTTTGGCAAACCATGGAACAAAGACGGCCACTGCATCGTGCACTTTCAGATGTGCTTCTGTGGTCGTCTGGAACGCTCTTCCTTCCGATATTAGGAAGCCATTGGGGCTATGCATTTTTAAATCACCCTCGATTGACAACTCGTTTTTTTTACGAACCTATTCTTGCGTTTAGTTTGTTGTCCTTCCCCCGCACCTCTGATTGGCACGATTGGCTACGTACGGTGTGAAATGAGTTAAACATATATACATACATATGTCTCAAACGCAGCTTGCCTGACCGCTCTGCGTTTGAAACATGCTGCAGTGATTTAATTGAAGTCACTTCAGATGAATGGCAGTGATTATGAAATCAAGGCAAAAGCAGAATAAACAATTGTATGTGTTCTTCCCAGCCAGCGTCAAATATATAACAGCGCTGGTTCAGTCAGATCTTAGAGGTTTTAGTCGACATCGTAGCAAGGTTCCTACTACGAGAGGTGGAAAACACAATAATAATAATAATAACACGGGAACACATCGAAAGCGTAATGAAGCAAATGATCAGCGGCTGAATGGAGAGATCGCATGAGGCTCAGAGCGATGGATGAAAGAGGAAACACTATTAGCAAGCGACCCTTGGTAATTCAAAGATATTTTAAAGTAAAATAATACATTGTTACCGTTTGTCAATAAACTGGTGGATGAAGACCTCTCAGTTGTGTGGGTAGTTTTATTTATTTTCACCAAACTTCACCACTTTGGCCGGTGGAGGGAAGGGAGCCTCCCCAGTGACAGGTTCCGAGTTCACTCGCCTCTGATGTTTGCAGTGGCCAGGAATTGCGCAGTGGCCTAACCGGTGGCGAGATGTTCACTCCCTCGCCTGGTATGCAGGAGGTCGAGGGTTCGATCCCGACCCCTGACGATGCCTGTTATATATTTGGAGTTTGCGTGTCTCTCTCCGTGTGGTCGCGTGGATTTTTCTCAGGGTCCTTCGGCTTTTTTCCCCCCACATTTAGAAACACGCGTTTAGAGTATTTGGCTGCTATACATTTCCACGTGATAAGCCAATTTGTTGAGCTATCATTTGTGGCTTCTGAAAAAGAGTTATACAGCTCAGTGGGCCTTGCCTGGTAAAATAAAATAAAATTGTTTATAGTTTCGGGTCTCAGAGTAATTCGGCATTCGCCAAAGAGACGAACTTACACCATCATTGCTAAACAAAGGCATCCAGAAGAATTCGCTTTCCAGGTAATCGTGTACATGTACGTATGTATGTTGAACTTCTTTCGCACCTTACAGAGACAACCATACGAGTCACAGGTGCGGGGAAAGACATCTGTCACTGTCACGTGTGTTTTAAAAATACCCACAAATATCTGAATTGTAGTACCAGCGTTTAGACAGACGGCAATGCAGCAAGACCTTATTGTGTACGCCGGCTTTGGCAGCAATTGCACGTTGCGTTGTAGCACATAATGTGAAAGCGATACCACAGGTCTTTGTGCGACCTTCTGTCAGGGTTTATTTTACACGGCCACTGAGACCGCACTCTGTTCAGACGCACGCTGTGGGTGATTCGCTCTGTGTCTGTCCGGCCCAAAATGCAAACGAACGAGATTTATTCACAACCACAAAGTTTTGGAGGTTTATTTTGCGTGCGATCCCTGGTGATGGGGAGCGGTGGTTTAGCCGGCATCGGACTGCACTACGGACCCGACGACCCGAGTTCGATTCCCACTCACCGCCAATGTCAGTTGGCGAATATCTGAACCGGTCCTGTGCCTTCCCTAGGTCGACTCGGCCTCAAATGCGTAACTGGTGTGGTGTGTAATCATCGCCACTGGGAAGACAAAGGTGGTCGGTCTTCATAGGTGCTCGCTAACGGCACTTGCCCCAACAGTCTGTTAAGACTATAAGGGGGATTGTTGTCTTTGATGACTCCAAACAATTTGGCTCATGACATCAGCGCAAGCAGTGGCGATGTCCGACCATGTCTGAGACATCCCAACACCGACTAGCTCCTTGAAATGAAAAATCATTGCAGTATTAAATGTAAAATCGAAAACGCTGTCAGTAAATGCATACTACGACATGTATGTACCCAGGAAAGCCTCGCCGATTCTCAAAACGTTATTCATATATTCTAGATTCGAAGTTTTCGTGACTGCAAGGATCCATACTGTTTGGTTCTTTCGGTAAAGTCACCTCTCGCTTCTAGCCCCCCCCCCCCCCGCACAGTCTCACGTCCCAGTCCCTGACGTCCACACTTATATAAACTCCTTAGCCCCGGCAATTCTCACACTTTAGTAAAAAAACATTCTAGCTGTGGTTTTCACACCTGATGATGATTCCTTGTGTTGCAATCGAAAGGTCGTGATTCAATTGACTTTTATTTATTTTTTATTTCCATTTATTTTGTTTTACCTACGTGACTTTACCGAAAGAACCAAAGAGTATAGTTATTCAGATATATCCTGGAGGATCCTGTGAGGTGTTGTGGTAGGGGTGAAACAATTGCCCTACGTTTTCCAATTGAGCAATTTGCGGGAATTTTTTTTGTTCCAATGTGGACCAAGACTGTAGTCCACACGTGACTAACTAGTTATCGACTAACGTCATCACGGCATCCTTCATGACTAATGCGAAGCAGGATATTACCACGAGCGTCTTCATTCGCAGCCCTCATTAATCCACCGCTGGATAAAAAAAAAACTAAAACTATTGAAACGATGTTTTAGTTAAACTTTTTTTTATTTTATCAGGTAAGGCCCACTCAGCTGTGTAGCGCTTGTTCAGAAGCGATCTCGTCACAAATGATAGCTCAACGAAGTGGCTTATCGCGTGGAACTTTATAGCGGCCAAAGAAAACTAAACGCACGTTGCCAAATGTGGAGGGAAAAACCGGAGGAACCGGAGAAAAATCCAAGCGATCATGGGGAGAGAACATGCAAAATCCAAATATACAGGCGTCAAGGTCGGAATCGAACCCATGTCCTGTATATCGGGCGAAGTAGTAAACATCTCAGCACCGTTGGGACTTAAGGACTCTCCAAGCCTTGTCCGTCATCGTGGAGTTTGTTTTGACCATACTTCACCCCGCCGGTCAGTACAGATGGGATTTATTTTTTAACAATGACATATTTTATGTTGTCATTAATGTGTTAGGTGTACAACACGATATACATTTCAATTAATAATTGAGAGGCACATATTTAAACTGCATAGCCTGAAGACAATCGCAATTGCGAGACAAACTGAACGCGTATTAACGTGCATTCTGAAAGCATAAAAACGTGTGGAAGGTAAAAGTGCTGCCCTGTGATTTGCTCACTCACGCCGCTGCTGCTAGAAGGGCCTCCACTAGACGAAACTTCTTAAAGAGCCCCTCTAAGAGGGAATTTGGCCTCCTCCTTCGTGCTGGTTAGACATCTATGAGCAGGGGTGAGGAACCCACACTTTACCCCACTGCCGTAATTATAATATAGATATTGGTGGGGACACATCCCCCCCAATATTCAAATATGCTCAAAATGTCCCCCCCCCCCCAATATATTGCTATAAAATAGATTTCTGTTCATATGATTGTGGTTATGGTTGTACTTTATGAATCCCTAATCTCTGCCATTACAATGAAACAAGAAAAGGTAAAAATAGAAAAACAGAGCAATGTAATACAATACACTACAGTATTACACATTATTCTAAAAAATAAATTAAAAAGTCCATCCTATGTGTTAGTGAATTTTTTTTTTATTTTAGGCAGGAAATGGCTGGAATTTATTTTAAAATTTAGATGTTTTTTTCTGGGGGGGGGGGCCCCAGACCCCCTGGAAGATCTGGTCCCCCCCAATGTTGACTCCATAGTTACGGCCTTGCGTTACCCCCATCACACGTGGAACTCGGGAGGAAAGGGGCAGGTGTAAGAGACTCCCCTGCATCGTTTCAACTGCCACACCCGGAGATCGAACCAGAGGGCAACTGCTGCTCGTCCGTTGTGCCAAACGTCCTCTGTCTGTGTGTGTTGCAACGTGGACAAAACAGACAGGTGGGTAAGTAAATAAGGGCTCGTGCAATGTAGATGAGGCCCCTTAAAAAAAAAACATAGCCGCTATAAATCTTGATTTAAAGCTTTCGTGACTGCAGGGATTCATGTTCTTGGTTCTTTCGGTAAAGTTAATATATTTATATAATTTTATTATTTCCCTTCTACGTGACTTTACCGAAAGAACCAAGAATATAGCCGCTATAATCAACATTTACATCACCTGCACTCTAAATCGCCCCCCCCCCACCCCCTTGCCCCCCCACCC
>CM025640.2:9351217-9369714 GCA_014621495.2 Entosphenus tridentatus
CTTCTTCCAATCTCCATATTTAAAAAAACCCACCGACGCCACCAAACAGCGCCACTTAAGTAACGCAAGCCAGATGCCCCGCACCTGAACCCGCAGCGCTAAATAGAGACATTGTTTTTGGTAAAGGGATGCCGTCCGTGCAACTCGACTTGTTTGGAGGTTAGGGGCCATGGGAAGATTTTGGGTGTTTTTTTAAAGACGATTGCACGGCCCTGCTGCGTCCGCTTGTTTTAATTTGCTTTTTTTTACTGCCAACTGTTAAGGCAATTAAAATACCGTTTCGCGTACGGCATGCACGCGCGTGTGTATGTACATAAGCACGCGTTTATATCCGCAGGATACAAGCGGGGAGCAGTAGTGTAGTGGGTTAGCGGGCCGTACTATGAACCCGGCGGCCCGAGTTCGATTCCCGCTCACGGCCAACACCGGTTGACGATTATGTGAACCGGTCTTGGGCCTCCCCGAGATCGACTCAGCCTCAAATGAGTACCTGGTGCGGTGTGTAACCATGACCACCCGGGAGCTAACGGCGGTCGAGCGTGGTGCTGGCCACCCGCTCTCCCTCATGTGCCATGCCGACCAAACGGGGATCTTTGTCTTTGTCTTTGTGTCTGCAGGAGTAAAGTACGCTCATAATGATTACAGCTCACATGAAGAGTGCTGTACCCATTACACATATACATAAATGCACGTTATACTGCATACACATACACGGATGCAGTATCCGCACTGACCAATGAATCGCCCGAGCACAGTGCAATGCCTGTGCATGGAGTTTTCTATCGATGTTCGCAGTAATTTACGCAGGCATAATCTACGTCATGAATTTTTATTCTACAGCAACGCATTTTTCACAAGTTTAGAATGTTTTTTCAATCTACACATTTTAGGCATTGCGTAACCAATTTCGGTGTTCACATATCTGTCCATATATACCGTCCTCATACCTTTTTTTGTGTGAGCAGGTAAAGCCCACTTAGCTACGCAGCTCTTTGTCCAGAGGCGACCTGGCCACAAATGATAGCTCAACGAAGTGGCTCATCACGCGTGGAAATGTACAGCAGCTAAATAATCCAAATTCACGGAAAAAAATTCCACGCGACCACGGAGAGAACATGCACACTGGCATCAGGGTCAGGCTCGAACCCACGACCTCCTGCGTACCAGGCGAGGGAATTAACATCTCGTCACCGCCGCGCCCCTCAGGTCCCACAGAGAGTCGTATATGTCACGTTGAACTGCACAAAAAGTACGTAACCAGAGTCAACTAAAATAATAGTGAGAGCCCAATGCAACAGCCGTCTTTCACTCGGGAGTTGTGATATAAAAAGACACACACACACACTGGCAGTATTCACATGAACAGATGTTGATCGAAATTAGAGCGGTAATGTGTGTACGCTGACAAGTGTCCCTGCGGCTCAATCGGGTTCATGGTGGTGGCTATCTTGACTTGGAGGTCCGGAAACAGAGGTGGAAACGCCACATTCTTGCGGCAGGGGCTCGTCCATCCACAGGACATACAGTAGAAACCAGTGTCTTCTCAAAAAAGTGATAGCTACGTTGGACAACCCTGGAGGGATGATTTTGCTGAGTTGATCACCAACCAGGATTGGACGCGTGTGAAAGTAAAGAGCTGCATAGCTCATCGGATTCCTCGAGTACAAAAACATGTTCTGATTCTGGATTCCAATGTATTGGCCTGAATGTGAGACCTATGTGCCCTCTTTTGTTACAGCGTCCAACAAGCCAACTTGCCGCGTGCTGCTGTTTAAACCATTTCGTCATGCTCTTCCTGCACACGGCCGGCCACATGTCCAAGAGCTAAACGCCAAAGTTTGAGGTCTGCGAGCCACGAGGGGGCTTCAGGAGAGAGGGTTTTTTTTGTGGTTTTGCTGTTTCTCCTCCTCCATTTAAGGGGCACAGACCAGAGTGGGGTTTCTACGTGGTACGTAGCTGGGGTTGTATGGTCACAATCGCACAGCTGTGGCCTGTCTTTAATGTGTCTCTGTGAGTGTCTATGAATCTCTACAAGTCTCTCTATATATCTCTATGTATTCTAGATTTGAAGTTTTCGTGACTGCAAGGATTCATACGCTTTGGTTTTTTCGGTAAAGTCACGTAGGTAAAAATAAATAACTCAATAGAAAACTACATATAATCACGACATTTCGGAGGCAACACAAGCTTCCGTCTTCAGGTGGCACCGTTACAGCCCAAATCACCAAAATCACCCCAATACCCCCCCCCTCTCCTGCATAATGACTAGATGTTATAAATCAGCTTATCTCAGCTTAGCACCCGCCCCCCGACTCCACGCGTTTCTCTATTAGCTCTCTTCACTTTTTTTCTTCTTGGTTCTTTTGTTAAAGTCACGTAGAATGGAAATAATAAAATAATAAAAATAAAACATAATAAAATCATTCTCACGACGTTTCGGCCACAATGCAAGCAGCCGTCCTCAGGTGAAGAACAGGTCTGTCGGGAAGACAGAGTCTGAATGAAACACCCCAGGCTTGGAGCGTATATTTTAGCTGGGTTGGAGGGGGAAGAGCGCCTTGACAAAAGAATTTGCATATCAAGAGGAATTCAGCATATTTATGGGAAATGCAGATATGGGATTAGTACTACTTGTGAAATGCGTAGGAGGTGGGCGGGGGGTTTCAAAGTCATATTATGCCCGTGCATTATGCAGGATTTTGGCTGTAACGGTTCCACCTGAAGACGGAAGATTGTGTTGCCTCCGAAACGTCGTGATTTAATTGAGTTGTTTTTAATGTATTTATTTTTTACCTACGTGACTTTACCGAAAACACCAAAGAGTATCTCTATGTATCTCTATGGGATTACTACCTGGTCCCTATGCTTGAGTTTCATGGCCAAAATCGCACTACTGTCGCTTGTCTTTAATGTGTCTCTGTGAGTCTCTATGTATCTCTATGGGTCTCCATGTATCTCTATGTGTCTCTACGGATTTACTACGTGGTCCATAGTTTGGGTCGCATGGCCACAATCACACGTCTGTGGCTGGCATTGTATTTCCCGTTCATGGAGGAATTGTGATGCGGCATCGGTCTGCTGACGTTCCGACGCAGCTGATGGTTGCGACCAGCGTCTACGAGGCAGAATGCCAAAGCCAGGAGGTGCGATGTGGCAGACGGTGGCAGCTTTCTCGTGGTGGCCCGCCTGTTGTTTCTTTTCATGTCACCTTAAACTCAACTAATGCTGCCATCTAGGCGAAATGAATGCGGTGTCGTGGTGGCGAGATGTTAACTACCTCGCCTCATATTAAGGAGCTTGTGGGTTCGATCCCGACCCTGACGATGCCTGTATATTTGGAGATTGCATGTTCTCTCCGTGGTCGCGTGGATTTTCTCCGAGTCCTCCAGTTTTTTCCCTCCACATTTAGAATTAACGCGCGTTTAGCTTATGTGGCTGCTATGATTTTGCACGTGATAAGCCACTTAATTGAGCCGTCATTTGTGGCCAGGTCGCTTCTGAGAAAGCGCTATATAGCTCAGTGGGCCGTACCTGGTAAAAATAAAATAAAAATAGTTTAGTAATAGGTTTTTACCCTTTAAACTGGTACAAAAACTGGCACCTTTATACAAGGCATCATGTTTGCAATAACCACAACACAAGCAGTCACAATGCAAACAAAAAGAAACAACTCTGATAACGATAATGATATGCACTGTCCTTGAAGTTGATTGGTCCACACCCAAGACAGTTTTTCATAGAGCCTAGTCTCCATTGGTCTGGGACCAGTTTTTGTACCAGTTTAAAGGGTAAAAACCTACTACTATATTTTGCCACTAGTAAAGGAGGTCTCATAGTGTAAAAAATAGTTTAGTTGAGAACGTCATTAATTTAATGCCCGTGACAGGTTCAGATCTCGCTCGTCACGGATGCTTGTCCTTGCCTAGGAATGGCACCCTGGTGGGCAGGATCGTGCACCCACACACATGCGCACAAGTGCGTCGTACCTGTACATGCAAGTGCGAATCTACAATGAACGCGCCACGTGGTTTCGGGTCGTAAACTTGCTTTGGGGGCCGTCCCAGCACGCTCGCGCTAACCCAAAACCACCCGAGTTTGTTGTACACACGAGTCCCATAGCCGTCCTAGGCCATTACGTCTCACTCGGTCCGCGAGAATGGTCGGCGTATCACTTAATGTGGCGTTAAGACACACCGTGAAAATATGTCTGACCGTGAACGGCTGTACGACTTGTAACCAATGTTCACGGGACGCCTGTTAAACCGGCGAAGTTCCGTGTGTGTCCGCAGCACGACTCAATCACATTCCGTAACGCCTCTCTCGCACACGCAGAAGAAGAAGAAGAAAAAACCTCAGCTGAAGTCTTCATTCGCAAAAGAAGTTGCTTTGCATATACATAGCATGAGCAGGATTATTCCAAAGTCAAGGGTTTCTCATTAATTGGTTGTTATTGTCGAAGGCAAGAATGTAAGCCAATGTATGAATGAGGGTGGAGTGATGGCACATTGGTTAGTGCACTTTGCTACGAACCCATTTGCCTGAGTTTCATTCCCAGCCGAGGCGAACATCAGGGGGGAAGTCTTAAACAAATAATGTGTGGCCCCTCTCGCAATGAATACATACTTTTTGAACCTATCTGTAGTGAAGTTATGGTACAAATTAACGACAGCCATGCCTCACGCTCTGTGGAGGCCTTCATCGAGCAGTGGACTGGAAAAGGACTGTAAATTAAGCATGAGAAGTCGTCGTATGGAAACTGGAACTTCCACTGGAATTCTAAATGTCCACCAAAGGCTCATGACCCACGATTGGAGATAAGTGCTGTCCAACTCACATTTGAGCGTGGATAATTGAACCTTTTAAACATACGCGTGTACTGTAACACAATTCAACAGATTACACGTTTGCAAAATAAACGTTCCAATGCAATTGTGAGTCACCCAATGACCTCTATGTCAAAATTGTGCTATCAGAATGTAAGAAGATGTATTTTTTTATCAAACCAGATCCCTCTTTGACAGTGAGGTCATCATCTTGTGAAATGATTGGAAAAAAAATTTGCCCAGTCTCCTTCTAGGGAATATGTCTATTACAGTCACAAACACTCTGCCTTCAGTAATTCAACAAATGTATGCCAAATATGCCCCAAGTGCTGGTTTGTATAAAATTAACAAATAGCAATAGTTTAAATTTTCATTTAAAGCTTTCGTGACTGCAGGGATAAAAAAATTTGTTTTTTTCGGTAAAGTCACGTAGAAGGGAAATAATAAAATAATAAAAATATTTAACAATACTATTCTCACGACGTTTCGACTGCAACACAAGCAATCATCATCAGGTGTGAAATCCACAGCAAGAAAATGTTCCAATTAACCAAGAATATAGCAATAGTTTACTTATTTATCCCTGGAAGCCACAGTCAATTCTAAAACTTGTTTTCAAGATGGTAAATTAATGATTGATTAAACAAGTCGGAAGAAACCGGAGCACCCAGGAAAAAAACATACGCATGCAAGGGGCAATGCCCTATCCCCGTACAGATGGACACAAATGGCGATTAGTCCACTTGCTGTACTGCCTTTTCCTGGCGAGCCAGGGTATGGCACCTTGATGCCCACACCGAAGGCAGTTTCACAACACGTATATGTGTGTTGAACTTCGTTCACACCGTACGTTGCCCACCACTCTTATCGGAGGCGCGGCGGAAAGACAACAAACTAAACACAAAAAAGCAGTTCTGATGAAATTCGTTTTCAATTTAGATTTAACAGCTTATAGGTTCAATGCCTTCCTAATATCGGAAGGAACAGCATTCCAGATGGCCGCAGGAGCGCACCCGAAGGCGCACGATGCGGTGAACGTCTTTGTCCGATGGTTAGCCGTCATTTGCTCGATCCAACAACCCCCGCCTCCACAGTGCCCCGCCCCCCTCTCTCCCGATACGTTCCATTCATTGGCTACCACATTCTGATGAGCCCCCCCCCTCTCCTCCTCCCTCAACTTGCTTTTAAGGGCTTACATCTTGAATCCTTGCCTCACTTGATGCAGCAAATCTGGCTGTGACGGTCCCACCTGATGACGGAGACTTGTGTTGCCTCCGAAACGTCGTGATTTTTATTGTTTTATTTTTTATTAATTTCATTTTTTACCTACGTGACTTTACCGAAAGAACTAAGAGTATGAATCCTTGCAGTCACGAAAGCTTCAAATCTAGAAGTGCTGGATTACACAAAGCACGTGGGTAGCCCCACCACTGGCTGTGATGTGAGCACAACGTAGGTGCAAACCACAAATCAATCAAACTTGATTTCTTTAAAGGAAACTTTTTGTTTAAACCAAGTGCCCTGTACATAAATGATCATTCTCCAATTAAACTTTAAAAGCATGCAATCAATAAAACAATTAGGGTAATCTACGACCATACATTATGTAACACTTTATAAAATTTTCATCTGTGTAAATGGCAGGCTGAAATGGTATCTTTTAAGTTCTGTTTTAAAACATTGGATCCTCCGGCAGTTCCTGATCTGGTTTTATACTTGGGGAAAGCCCTACGATTTGAAGGTAGAAGAATCTCACCGCTCACAAAGAAACGTATTACTTTAATACAACAACAGAATGAACCCAACGTTACCTTCTCGCTAGTATCACTCACTAGTAGCAGCTGCGGCGGCCATGGCAGTGTTACAAAATAATTACTTTCACTATACTTTTGAAAACTCCCCTTGGAGGTTATATTCAACGGAATAATTAGCCAAGCCCATCGAGGTCACGCGTCGTTCCCACGTTCTTGTCTCTTGCGGTTAAAACGCGTCATAAAAATTCAACTCGCTGCACTTTCCCTTGTCAGGAGGAGGAATAAACCCTTGCCCCGTGATTCTAACATTAATCTTAATTAACCCCAAACTTAGAAAAATAACCCTGACTCATAGCCCAGAACTTGCGGAAAATGGAGTTGCCTTTGCAGTTTCAAACACAGATCAAATAGGTCACGATTCAGCGCTCGGGAAAGAGAGGGCCGCTGCCGTTTCCTGTAACATTTAGCGCACTCGTACAGTCCTTGCAATCCAGAGGTTGCTGGCTCGATTCGATCTCTCGGCACGGCAGCTGAAACAATAGCAACGTCTCATAGCCCCCACTCCGTACCGACCTCTGTCCCACGCAGCCAAATAGAAATGAGTGCGTCACCGTGAGTCGTTTGGCAGGTCACGTGGTGATGGGGTCAAGTCTGGGTACTCCCAAACTCCAAGTTGTATTGTAAGCGCGGAAAAGAAGGGCAAATGCCTTCAAGATATATTCTACAGAGCTCCCTCTAGTGGAGGCCCTACCATCGACAGTGGTGTGAGCGTGCGATTGCAGTGCTGCGCCTTTACCCTGTACCTCTTTAACACAACGGGAGAGTTGGTACCACGTATGCCAATTGAAAATAAGGTGATGTTTCTAAAATATGGAGTAGTGGAATAAAAGGTGCATACTTTATTTGTATTTTTAAAGGTAAAGTTGCAGCCCTGATATTAACCTGCTCATAACACTGCTGACAGAAGCGGCTACTTGGCCTACTTCTCCACACTGACCAGAACTCTAGGAAGAATTGAGAGTACCCACACTTCACCCCACACCGCGTGCGAGCTGCCGACCAACGGCGGTGAACACATTTATACTGCTGGGTAAACAGAGGCGAGGAAAATGTAAAAAAAACTGGCACCATTGTTTTCAAATACCGAGTCAGCGCACCTCTGCATTGCAGGTGCAGTCTGCTCACCATTCACCGGTGTGTTGAAGAGCGAGCAATCTCCACACAATTTAACAATTGGGTACAGACGTTTCTCCGGTGGTTGCAACCGAGCTAATCCGGCAGTTGCCGGAATTGTGAAAGTGTCCTCCAGCCTTGAGCCCTTACTAGGTGCTGTGGTGTCATCAATGTGCACGCCACCCAAAGGAGCTGGAAACAATCTTGTTCCATCAGCATGACACACAGACTTGATTCATTTTTATTTTTCGGAAAACAACGCAGGCTCCTGGTGATGTCATTTTTTTATTGTACTTTTTTTTTTGTAATAAAACAAGAGCCCAGTTTAAGGTACAGACCGCATCGAGGCGATAGTGGGGTAGGGGTTTGTGCGGGTTACAAAACCTCCGTGGACTGAGGCACGGCCTCAATGCTCCTCCTGGGCCCTTAGATGGAGAGGAGATTGAGCTCACTGCCCCCAAACAGACGTGGCGACTACGACCGGGATTATTGGTTATTATACAGGAAAGGGAAAATCAGGCATAAGGGACGCGAGTAGGGGGGAGCTTACAAGGCTGGTGATCTCATTCAAAAATCAAAGGTATTGGATCAAAAATAAGAGATTTAAACCTGGCGTTCTGAAATCGCTGATCAGATGTATGTTCATAGTTTAGATATATGTGGCCTCGTGTTCTCTACCAAGGCTGAAGTGCAACCACAGGTGTCGCAGTGTAATCCTTGGCATTGCGCTAACCTTGGCAAATGCATCTGAGCAAATCTGACCACCCGCTCTTTGGGCATTGAACAGTGCTCAGGTCTATTGCCACACTTGAATCAAAGGTAATACATTCCACACTCCTCTAGTAGTGTCAGGTTGTCCATAGAACAGCCACTTTTGCCTTCCTAAAACGTTGGGCTGAGTGGACCTTGACTGGGATTTGAACCCTTAACCTTCCACCTGTAAGTAGGCCCTCTGCCACCGTGCGCTTTGACTGACTGGAACCGAATTAGGCCTCAGAATAGTAAATGAAACTTACTTTCAAATTCAGTCTGCCAAAAATGTGTGTTTCACTCCATCTGTGGATCAAAACCGGTTTGATTTGTATGACAATGCCAACTCCGATTAGCACGGTTGGCTACATATGGTGCAAACGAAGGTCAACAGACATACGTCCCAGGATATGTTTGAGGGTCAGGCGATGATAATGAGGAAGTGGTCTCCTGTGACTTAAAAGCCTCCTTCAAACGCAGTTTCACGTCGTTTTACAACCGTCAAAATAACTGAAGTGCTGAATTAATTGAGTCAATTATATTATAAAATAAAAATGTTCCCTGCCGCTGTACTCTTTGCATTGAATCGAGTGAAATTAAATTCAATATAAATACTGTGGACCTGATTCCTTCCCATCGTTGACGTTCGTGTGAAGTTTGCCAGAGAACAGGTGACCATTGCACCCCTCCCCCCACCACCCCCGACACTCACCAGTAGATCGTGTTATTGATGATTACTGGAAAAAAAACATTAAACATTTGCTTTGTTAATGTAGGAACCCGGTTTAAAAAAAACTCTTGATATTTCAGGACTACCCCCTTTTGAGAATTTTCTTGGGGATCTGCTTCCTCCAACAACCGGCAGCTGCTTGCTGGCGTCATGGGTGGCCGCTAAATTGGCCAAACATCGCCACCTATTGACCACCATGGCAAAGGTCACCCCGTCGCCCAAGTCTTGTTTCAGTCCGCCCGTCATCGGCATGCAAAGGCGGGCATCGCTGGGGTTGTCAACCATGAAGTACAAGATACAACGAAGACTATCTCACAACATGTACGTTGAACTTCTTTACCACCCTACGTAGCCAACCGTATGTGTGGGTGGGTGGGGGACGACAACAGACTAAACAAACGTGCAAACCTGCCAAACGTCCTGTCTACACCAAGAGAGAAGGGCCACTACTACCGGGCGTCGTTTCTCCGTGGCACCTCCTGACGTCCGCATACGCGGCCATCCATCCCGCTGCGCATTCGCCGCAGCGTTCAACCGACACCGACTTTTAAGAGGCGCTTTAAAGACCTTCCCCCCACCCACCCAACCACCGCTCTCGCCCGGCTATCCAGCGACACTGAGCTTGACTGCGCTCCCCAAAGCCACGGTCGTGTATGTCCGTGAAATTTCGTGCTCCTTATTAATGACATTATTATTATTATTAAAACCAGGACCTGTTCGAAGAATGTTCGAAGAAGACTTACAGAAGTTTGTGGTGGGTTTTTTATATTCATTCATGTGTTTAGTTTGTTTTGCTTTTCATCTCATCGCGGCGTGGCGAATTTTTCATCCGCTTTCATCGAACGTCACGAGTTTAAATCCTGGATCATAAACCGTCATTCGTGCTCCGGTCATCCTCGCAACAGCGGCTTTTGGTTGGCCATCGGACAACGAAGGTCACTGCATCCATCGCGCGCTTTCAAATGAGCTCCTGCGGCCCTCGGGAACGGTCTTTCTTCCGATATTAGGAAGCCACTGGAGCTTTGCACTTTAAAATCCAGATTGAAAACTCATTTCTTGAGAACTGCTTTTTGTGTTTAGTTGGTCGTCCTTATCCGGCACCTCCGATTAGCACGGTTTGGCTACGTACAGTGGGAAATAAGTTCAACATACGCACACATACATATCTCCTGAATAAGATGATGATTCTGGGTGGGAAAAAACCGGGACACGTGGCAACCTCGGGCATAACTGGTGTGGCTGGAACCACTGCTGCAAGGATGTCCAAGGTGTTAAGTGAGACACATGTCGGCACATTCATACGAACTCTCTTATTGTTCTCAACGATTCCCATATTGACAAATCAACGAGCAATATCTGGTGGCGCAAAAAAGGGTCAAGCTAAGACCTCGAAACAATGAGACGTACTTGCATTTGGAAGCGTGCTTCTCCGTTGCATGCTGCAAATAGATAAATCCGTGGGAAGCAAGAACACTTGGCTTGCATTCGCATTGACAGTTCCCTGCACATTCAGTAGAAATGCTGTCTAAAAGGCAGAGTCTATGCAAGTTCAACCAATGGAACGAAGTTACGTGCTCAAAACTGTGGAAAACAACGAACCTATCCAAGGTCTCCTCACTGAATCCATGTTTATGATCTTTAAAGTTTCAAATATGAAACACGTTATCAAAACAAGGCCGTCTCTGGTGTAGGCCAATCAGTTTCAAAGGCAATGCATAAATTATCAGAGCATAAATTTTGATTTAAAGCTTTCGTGACTGCAGGGATTCATATTCTTGGTTCTTTCGGTAAAGTCACGTTTGTTTGCACGTTCACCACAAGTACGTGTGGTTAATGCAGACTTGATTCCTTGCAAAAGGAATCTGAACACCTGTTCTATTGCCAGACAGGGTTCAACCTATTGTTATTTTTCATCAGTTACAGAAAACCATATTTGTGGCATCCAGGGAGTGGAGTGGCGGTACAGTGGTTGGTGCAACGCGCTATGAACCCAGACAGTTCGATTTCTGGCCACGGCTAACATCAGTGGCGAATGATATCAGAACCGGTCCTGCCCCCTACCCCAACTCCCCTTCACAAACCCGCATTGACCAGTGTGGTGAAGTATGATTTTTAAAAAAAAGTAACTCCCATTGCATTGGGATACATTTATCCATCAGCGGTAATAGCAGGAATTAACACGTTCCTTCAGAGTGGGCAGGTAGGAACTTGATTAGACAGCGCATTCGTGCACGACAGACAAATATGCACGACAGACAGACAAATAATCCCTGGTGGGCAGTGTGGAACCTGTTGTTCCTAGCTGTATTATCTCACCGTATCTGTGGCATGCAGCAGGTAACATCATTACGGAGCTGCACGTGCCGAGGCCTTAACGATTCAATGGAGCGTCCCTGGCTCGGCGCGTTGTGAAGATGTTTCGGGTGATCGCGCTTGCGTGAGAGCAACCGACCAAGTCCGTGTGTTCTCCACAAGGCCGTAATTATAATATATTGGGGGACACATCCCCCCCAATAATCAATTATGCTCAAAATGTCCCCCCCCCCATATATTGCTATAAAAATATTTTTTTAAATAATAATCGCGATGGTATGTTAATAAAAATCACAATTTGCTAAACCTTGGCCACAATATCAATGCATAGATTTCTGTTTATATGATTGTGTTTTATGAATCCCTAATCTCTGCCATTACATATAATGAAACAAGAAAAGGTAAAAAAGAAAAAACAGAGCAATGTAATACAATACACTATTAGACATTATTGTAAAAAAAAAGTCCATCCCATGTGTTAGTGAATTTTTTAATATTTTAGGCAGGAAATGGCAGGAAATGAGTTTTCAAATGTAGATATTTTTTTCTGAGGGGGGACCCCAGACCCCCTGGAAGATTTGGTCCCCCCCCCCCCAATGTTGACTCCATGGCTACGGCCTTGGTTCTCCACACTGTATTTTAAGGCAACAATTGGGGGGGGGGGTGCATCCTTATCATGGGATAGGTGTGTGTGTATGTGTGTATTTGGGACCATATTTGTGTAACTTTATTGACACTGGGCGCAAGTTTTGGGGTTGCCGACTTACTTTTCCGACCCAGACGCCTGTATATTTTGGAGTTTGCGTGTTTTGTCTCCCCGTGGTGGTCGCCTGGATTTGTATCTGGGTCCTCCGGTTTTACCCTCCACCTTTAGAATCAACACGCGTTCAGAGGATTTGGCTGCTGCTATACATTTCCACGTGATAAGCACCTTCGTTGAGCTAACCTTTTTTTGCCAGGTCGCTTCTGAAAAAGAGCTACATAGCTCAGTGGGCCTTACTTGGTTTAAAAAAAAATATATTGTTTATAGTTTAGTTTCTGGAGCGTCTTGTAGAGTAATTCGTAAAATGCGGTTACACGCTGCATCAACATACACACGCCGCAGAATTGACATCCTCGTTACGAAACAATCAACGTGCAGAATCGGCGCGTGAAACGCGAGTCCATAAAAATACGCAACAGCATGCTCCAGTATATTTAGATTGCTCTCCGTTCCAGCCCGAGGAATTCTCTTGGCAGAGAGTGCCAGATATGGAGAGAGGGTTGCGCGGCCCTGAGCCATGAAGTCCATCCGCGCCGGATCTCCAGGGAGAGTGTTCAGACAGCCGCTTGCGTGAGCGAGCGAGCGAGCGAACGAGCGCACGAGGAGAGAGTGTTTGTCTCGGTACATTTCGGCCCGCTATACTTGAACCTGTCGAGTTTGAATTCTGAAGCAGAACCGGTCACGCGAGCTCCGGTCATCCTCGCTCCGGTCATCCTCGCAGCGGCGGCTTTGGGCTGGCCATCGAACAAAGACGGTCACCACATCGCGCGCTTCCAGATGGGCTTCTGCGGCCGTCTGGAACGCTCTTCCTTCCAATATTAGAAAGCCACTAGAGCTATGCACTTTTAAATCTAGATTGAAAACTCATTTCTGTAGAACTGCTTTTTGTGTTAAGTGTATTGTCCTTACCCCGCTGTCTCTGATCAGCACGGTTGGCTACGTACGGTGCGAAAGAATGTCAACATACACATAACAATAATATGCAACCGGCAGCGCTATTGCCCTTCTTCATAGTACATGGTGAAAGTTTTAAACTCGACCAGACCAGGCGAGCCAAGCGAATGAACTCTGCCACCTTGTGGGACAAGGTGGACTTAGCTTGCCTGGAGAGTTTTAAAGGCACTCCGTGGATTCATTTCCCCGGGCAATTTGATTAATTGTCACGACTCGGGGTTGTGACTTGATTCAAGAACAGAACGAATGTTGGCCATTGTGGTGATTGCTGAGTTGCCTCGTGATTGCAGGTTTCAGATGAACCAATTACATTCGACCTAATAAAAAAAACACATACATTCTGCCGTACGAATTTTCATTGATAAATCAGTTTCTTGTGATATGCCTAACAGTTGGCAAAGTATCCTTTTCATTTAATTTTTTTTTATATATGAACATACGAATGCAGTCTACAAGTCAATACATTATTGACTTGTTTTCATTCGCAAATGAGACGTGCATTGTGGGAATGATAATAATGAAGAAAATTAATGCAAAATTACGTCAAAGGGAATATACTTTATTTTAAAAAAGCCAACTAAAAATAACCTATTGCAATTAATACTGGACATTGTGATATAAACAGTTGCTTCGGATGTGAAGAGGTGGACATGATGTCAACATGGAAAAAACATTTTCTCCAAACAGTAATACAAATGTACTCATAGCACACATCACCCACGGCCGTAGATGCGGATACTCAAAGCACAGATGGACATTTTAAAACTCTCCGGTAGTGTGTGACTATGGTCACCCAGAACAGACCATTGAACACATCACGAATCAATGCCCCATTCAAAAAATACGAAGGAGGAAGCATCGTAACCGCCATGATTCACCACTCCGCCGCTCCTGACGCAATCATCTGGCTCAACCAGCTTGGTGTAAAATGACAGTTGTTGCGCTACATCAGCCATACGAAGGGGAAGCACACACCACAATGACACCTTCCAGGTGAAACATGTCACTACGGAGAGCTTTAGAACCTTATTCTCATGCAATTCTATTGAATATCTGGCTTTGCTAGGGGTCAACCAGGAAAAGCTATGGCGATGCCTCCCAAACAGAATAGCAATAACCCACCAATTCCAAGTAACCTGATGCACCACTGAAAATATACCGTCGGTGCTTAGTCTGCAGAATTTTCTCGATTACATCTGGATTCTGGAATGACCATTGAGACACATCACATGCAGGTGTAGTGGAAACCCTGTAACAGTTAGAGCAGCATTGCAGCTCCCCACAGTTAATCATCTCTTCACTTTCAGAGGTACAGTTTCTGGGGCGGAAGGAGGGACATATGTTACACAACGTGTTGAATACTTCATCTACCGCCCTCTCTCGTTCTCCCTGTGACGGGCTAATCACCTGCAGATGTTTGCTGGGGGACATCTGCATACGTAATGGCAGCGGGTTATTTAACATGAGAGAGAAAAAAAATGCATACCAAAATAATGTCTCCGATGCTCCGTAGCTAATTTCCTCCCGAATCAAAGTTAAATAAATAAATGCAACGAAAATAGCTTCAAGATGTTTTTTTTTACTTACATGTTTTTAAAATACATTTTCTTCAGTCCCTTGCATGATAAAACTCTGCGTGAAAATTGCAGTGTGCGTGGAAATTCCTCTGTTGGGATTTGGCGAGTGAAGGGGCTGATTGGAAAATTACTTTGCCACACCTGCTTGCCCAACATCCCACTCATCCATTTAAGCTACGTCGGCTGCACCACCAACCAAGCGAACGAAGACATCGGGGCTCATGTCTACAAAGGGCTACCTTTTTCATTCGCGGCACACGTGGAGTCGGATTCACGAAGTCGATGGAAACCTAATGCTTGGGCAAATTTCGGGAGTAAAAAAAAAGGCTGGATAAGTTAAACGATTAAGTGACTTGTTCAGTGGATCAACCATAGCTAAAGATGACAATAATAATAATTCAACTTGTAATGCGCTGCACAGTTTTCGCTGTCCTCTTCGAGACAGAGCGACGAAGAGACGGAACGACTCAGGAGGCGCAAGGAGGAACCACGGGCGAGTGGGAAAGGCGGACACGCGGTGAGCCGGTGCCGAATTTCACCCCAAGCTCTACAGTCCTCTACCTATTAGGGTGCCATCAGCCAATTATTCGGTGTTTATACGTGGGAGGAAAGCAGAATAGCTGGAGAACAGCCACGAAGGCAAGGGGGTAACAGCCCCTCCCATACAGACGGAACTGACAGTATACTCTTCGTTTTTTCGGTAAAGTCACGTAGGTAAAAAATGAAATTAAAATTGATACAAATTAAATAAAATTAAAAAATCACGACGTTTTGGAGGCAACACAAGTCTCCGTCATCAGGTGGGACCATCACAGCTGGATTTGCTGTATCAAGTGAGGCAGGGATTCCAAGATGCAAGTTCTTAAATACAAGTTAAGGGGGAGGATTGTATTTAAGAACTTGCATCTTGGAATCCTTGCCTCACTTGATACAGCAAATCTGGCTGTGACGGTCCCACCTGATGACGGAGACTTGTGTTGCCTCCGAAACGTCGTGATTTGTATTATTATTTTATTTTCATTAATTTTAATTTCATTTTTTTACCTACGTGACTTTACCGAAAAAACTAAGAGTATGAATCCTTGCAGTCACAAAAGCTTCAAATCTAGAAGGAACGGACAGTGTCCACATTTTTTACTGGACCGCATTCCCCTGGTGCGCCAAGGTATGGCAACTCCTCAACCTCCCCACAGGAAGGGAGTTCCACAACATTTGTGCGATCCATCAACCCTCGCTTCCTTCACAGTGCTGGGTTACAGGCTACGTGCATCGCCACCACTGCCTGACTGATGATGATAGCTTCTGCTTCGAATGCCAATCTCTTCACTCCGAAGCGGACCCCCTCTGCTCTTCCAAAGTGGTTTTTTCGTGGTCCATGAAAGAAAGAAAAAAAACAATCCGTCCCCGCAAAATACGAGGTGGCGGGGTGGTGGCCAGGTTTGGGTCGCGCACTTGCTGACCAACGAACTCCCCTCCCGTGGGCGCTGTGGAGGTGGTGCCATTACCCTGCGCGCCAGGGAAGTGCAGTCCAGTAAACAAAATGTGGGGCTCTATCCGTTGCGTCCGTATGGGATGGAGTTTTACCCCCTTGCATGCGTGGGTTTCCTTCGGGTCCTCCGGTTTCCTCCCACATGTAGATACTCAATAATTGGCTGATGACACCTTAATATGTCGAGGACTGCAGAGCTCGGGGCGACGTTTGGCACAGGATCACCGCGTGGCCGCCTTTCCCACTCGCCCGCTGTCCCTCCTTGTGCCTCCGAGTGGTTCCGTCTCTTCGTGCAGCGCATTACAAGTTGAATCATTATTAATGCCGTAGAATAAAGAGAAAATCAGTGGCGAGCGAGATGTCAACTGGTCTTGGGTCCCCCCACCCCACCTCTCTTCACCTACCCACATTGACCAGTGTGGATAGGTGAGATCATAACCACATGGGGAGGCCCTTTCATCCACAGTGGATTGACACAGGCAATTAATTAATTGTCTTTATTTTTTTTTCTCTATTTCTGTAAAGAAACAACTACACCTCAGGAAAGGGGGTCGGCAAGCAAGTTAACAAGAAGAGACATTTTCTTCTTTCAAATTTGGCAACGAAATAGACCTCAATATTTCAAGAGCCGCAATGCACTGTGGTGAATACGAAACGGTGGGACCCTTAATTAGTGACGTCACGAGCCGCTGGTTGCCGACCGCTGGTCTAAAGTTTGGTAAATGACATTAAACGCTTCGTTGCTGTCATTTCATATTGGCGATAGGTTCTCTTGTTTGAGGAGTATTCGCATGCACCGCGCTGTTTAACATCATGGGTCGCCCCGAAAAGTATGACGCACCCCAAAGTTGTGCCCAGTGTCAATACAGAATAGAATCAATACAGAATACAATCGGGACGAGCACACACACACACAGCTACCGGATGATAAGACGGCACGACTAACTTTTGCTGTAAAATACAGGGTGGATAAAATTGCGTTGTATAATCCGTCGGATGTGGTTATAGTGGCAGAGCATATCTACAAATGTAGTTTCAGTTTCATTTATTATGTATAGCCCTGTGAGCCATTCGGCTCTTGAATCGGGTGCAACCGCAACAAACAAAAAACAAAAACATGAACGAGAAAACATCTTAAAGTGACTATGTGCAAACAGAATAATCCTGGAAAAAACTGCAAAGTCTTCCAGAAAAAAAGCACCGTATACCAACGCTGTGCAAAATCCCAGTGGGATGCAAGTCAAACAACAACAACCACAAGAAAACTTCAAGGACAGTGCATATCATTATCAGAGTTGTTTCTTTTTGTTTGCATTTTGACTGCTTGTGTTGTGGTTATTGCAAACATGATGCCTTGTATAAAAGTGTCAGCTTTGTACCAGTTGAAAGGGTAAAAACCTATTACTATATTTTGCCACTGGTAAAGGAGGTCTCATAGTGTAAACCACAAGATTTAGATTAAAGCCATCATTTTAATTCCGTACAACAACAAACAAACATGGCCAAACTAAAACACGTTTTCGAAATCACCAAAATATAGAGAAGAATAGGGTAGAAAGAGAAAAAACTGACAAAAAATATAACCCAGGAGGAGAACCGCTCACGAATACGATTAACTTGATTGAAATTGGGATCAACCCCGTGGGTTAATCCCAAGGGCAAGCGTGCGTGTACACGTAACCTCGCTCGCTAGGGGGCACGATTCTCAGTGTGGGACGTTAATAGTGATTAACGCCGCGAGGCGAAGGTTGTGACTCACGCACGAATCCCCTGGGCTTCTAAGGGGGCTATCCAACGTTGTTGAGTATTGAACAGCGGAGCTAAAGGAAATCTGCAGAAGCCGGTTTGGCTCTTCACCGGCGTTATCAACGTGATGATTTTGGGGCCGTCCATAAATGACGTCACGCGATTTTGGACGATTTTTCACCCCCCCCCCCACCATCATCACACGGCGTCACAAAAAGTCAGACCCCCCCCCCCCTCAAATATGACGTCACAAAGCTGTGCCCCCCCCCCCAAATAGCTTTAAACTATTGTCATTGCAGTGCGTATTTAATGTGGCGCTGCACTCTGATGTTGTAGGACAAAACATTTATTTAAAAAGTCTATTTAATTAAGTAGAACGTGTTGTCTATATTTATTCAAAGTTGCGCATTTTAATGTACCGTCAC
>CM025640.2:9376804-9398976 GCA_014621495.2 Entosphenus tridentatus
CACTACCTCCACCATACCCCCCTAACCCCTCCCTTCTACCCCCTCCCTTACCGCACGCCCCCATCAAGAGAGTTGGTGGATGATGCTGAGGTCATCAATGGCCAGGAGATGGCAGTACAGCAAATAGGTTAGGGACCCACCTGTACACACTTTCAGTTTCGCATCATCGTTTGTTTTCCTCCCATGAACCTCAGTTTCCTTCCATTGGAAAAAAAAACTACCCTTTACAACTGAACATTTTCAAACATTCCAAAGACGGGGCCTCTTGAAAGATAATCTCGAGGCTTGGTGATCTATTGCTGTATGAATACATAACAGTCGTGTTTTTTTATGTATCATTGTTGTCTATCGCTTGCGTGACAAGAGCTCATGTATACCATCACGGCTCCATCAGCTCAATCGCATTAACTAATAGGAACCCGCTCACAAAGAATGGTGAAGTTAAAGGCACAGCCCTCAAATTGCTTGTTGACAGCACTGCTGGCAGAAGGGCATCCACTAGAGGGAGCTATAGGGAGCCTCCAAAGCACTATTTTAGCCTACTGCTACATGCTCGTAATAAATATATATTATTTAAAAGAGATAGGGCCCGCTGCGCTATATAGCTCATTTTCAGAAGCAACCTGGCCACAAATTACAGCTCAACGAAGTGGCTTATCATGTGAACATCTATAGCAGCCAAATACTGTAGTCTAAACGCGTGCTTCTAAATGTGGAGGGAGACACGCAAACCGTAAATATACAGCAGCAGGCGTCAGGGTCGGTGACGAACCCACGACCTCCTGTATACCAGGCGCGGTCGTTCACATCTCGCCACAAATCGGTGAGGGTACCCACCCACACTTTACCCCACCACACACAACCTGCCCATCGACTCACAGTGATTACCCATTAGTACTGCCGGGTGGATACAGAAGGGGATTTAAGGGACTTGCCAACATTATTTCAACTGCAGCGCTGGGAGGTCGAACCGACGGTAAATCCAGTGTGCTCACCTGTTACACACCACGGCGACATGCCTACAGAATATGATGTGGACTCAAAAACAATCTGTGGGTGGACGTGCAATCCGACATTACGCCATTGCTCAGGTGCAGTAAATTGTATCTTGAAAACAATAATAGCCCGACCACCACTAAAACACCGATTCAGCAACCAGGGAAAAGAGCGGTGTGCCTTTGATGCCATCATAATCCTCGTGGTGGGTGTCTTTTCTCTTGTACATTAATACAACATGAAATTGAATACTTCGCTGGGTACTCTACCCGTCTGGCACGGGGCTGTGGAAAAGCGCGACAAACGATGCGTCGCGGTCGACATTGAACATCACGCGGCGCGAACAGCGCTGGAGAGGAAGCAGTGTGCTCGCAGCAGGTGCTCATACTTAACCGTGACATTGGCCCCGAACGGTGCACTTCATCGAGAGGTGCCGCAGCAATTGCCTGCGCTCCCGCGCGAGATCGCTTTTGCTTCTTGCACCCTCTACTGATTCAGCCGCTTCGGATCCAGCACAGACCATAGGACGGCTCCAGTTGTGATTTGGGGTGAAGGAAGCTCAGATGGTAGAGGGTGCACGTGAATGCCTACGTAAAGGGATTGAAGCTGCACCTCCTCTTCAAGGGTCTGGGATTCGGGTCTCAGGCCGTCCTCCCATTTGCGAAAATGAAACGGGCAAGCCAGTCCATTAAGGGAGCCTCAGTTTTGGAAAGGGGATTCATTCGGTTGACCAAATTGGCACACAGATCTGAACTGCAATTTTTAACCTTGACATTTTGAGTCGAGCAATATACCATTGTCACGCATCGCACCAGGTACTCATTTGAGGCTGAGTCGACCTAGGGGAGGCCCAGGACCGGTTCAGATAATCGTCACTGGTGTTGGCCGTGAGCGGGAATCGAACCCGGGTCGCCAGGTTCGTAGTGCAGCACGCTCACCAGCTACACTACCGCTCACACGAACACCTTCAAAGCAACTTTTACGAGATATAATCTATCCGCCGCTCAGCTCATCAGGCGGATAGAAGGAAACAAAGCTAAAATAGCCCCGTTCTTGGAATGCCGGCCAACTATAGAGATGTTTGTTTGGCTTGTACTCACGTAGCCTGGCAACGGCTGATTAAGATTTTTTTTCTTAGGACCTCTTTGAAGAGAACGGCCATTTGTCGTGTGGCACTGTGAGTGTCGCACACGAACGATCGCGCTGATGCATTCAGCCGCGTCTGTCACATCACTCGCAGGTCTTGGCACTCCGAGGTCTCCAAAATGCGAATTCAAAGCGAAGCGATCGAGACTGCCAGCCCCTGCGCTTCAGACACAAACCCACCATCTGTCATCGCACGGCTTGCCGGGAGTGCGCAGTTTCAGCAAAGCGTTGATTCAAGACAAGCATGAACTCTGGACCGGATTTATTTTTTAACATACGGTGTCTCATCAGCATGAGCGAGGCTTGCTAGAGCAATGCTGATATGCGGAAAGACGGACATATAATGAAGGCATACTGTCTGCGTAATTTTCGTGTTATATTCTCCACAATACTGCGAATGAATATTTTTTGTAGTTAGTTCAACTTTTCAAGGTATTATCCCGCAAGAGGCACACGTTCTCCCATCGGTTTTGTAACACCTTAATTCCAGACACATATCATTCTTCGGGGTAGGTGCCACAGGCATTGCAAGACATCTGCTTTCAGATTTTCCACATTTTCCCCCGACAAACCCAGGATCATTTCTTAGCGTACGTCGATCCGAACGGTGCATTGCACTGTCATGAGGTTTAATGCAAGACCGGTACCAAGATAAGGGTGCAAATCGATTCCTGGCACCCGAACGCAGATGCCAAAGCTGCAACAGGTGGCAACCCTATTGCAACAAGCATGCATATGTGCGCCCAACTCCTTTCGTACCGAACGTAGCCAACCGTGTTGATCGGAGGTGCTAATCACTCGCCATCCCCGTGCTCCCTGCGTGATCTGAAGAGGTTGGAAATCACCAGGTGACGCATCTGGACTGTCATGTCCTGTCATGTGGGCCATCACTTCCAATCTGATTCGTGCACGAGTTGTAGTCAGTCATGTTGACCGTCTTGGGGGGGGGGGGGGGTCCATGTTATCGTCGATCTCGAGAACTGCTTTTTGTGTTTAGTTTGTTGTCCTTCCCCGCACCTCCGATTGGCATACATCAATACATCGTGCAGCAATGTGTCACCGTTGTCCCAACGTTGGTCCAACGTTCCATGTCTACCGCGATGTTCATCCGACTCAAGTTCATTCGTCAACCTTGTGCGTATGAGCAACACATACATTCAACGGTTTGGATATTTTCTGCCAGAGACTTTATCTGCAATGCTGTTCCACGTGAGAATCTCTCCACAATTCTGGCCGTCGCCGGATGAGGCTGATTGTAATTGCCGGCATAAAGTCGTACTCGAATTGTAAATGTTGTGGGTTTACTTTCCAACACACAGGTGTGCTCAACTCGTAACTAATTGGCATGTTTTGTTTACGTGACAAACCTCACTAATTGGCTGTGTCGGGTGGTGGCGGGTTTAACGACACATTTATATTCACGCAATCTAATCCGAAAACCTCCAATATGGATAATATTATTAGCAAAATTCAACGTGTTAAACAGTGTAACACACTGTTTGCTGATATACCAAGACAGCTCCTGTGCAACTTTGACATCAAATGACAGAGGAGAAATGCCTGAGATCGTCTCTACCACTTCATATACCATCAGCGATCTGTAATTTGAATAAGATTACCCTTGACAGACCCTCGAATCTCTCATTATATTGGGGGACACATGGGTCTGATGGTGCCACGGTGGCGAGGTGTTAACTATCTCGCCTGGTATGCAGGAAGTTAGTGTTTCGATCCCGACCCTGACGCCTGTAATTTTTGGAGTTTGCATGACTCTATCCCCGTGGTATCGCATGGATTTTTCTCCGGGTCCTTCGGTTTTTCCCTCCACATTGAGAATGAACACGCATTTAGAGTATTTAGCCGCTATAAAGTTCCACGCGATGATAATCCACTTCGTTGAGCTATCATTTGTGGTCAGGTCACTTCTGAAAAAGAGCTACACACTATGAGACCTCCTTTACCAGTAGCAAAATATAGTAATAGGTTTTTACCCTTTTATCTGGTACAAAAACTGACACCTTTATACAAGGGATCATGTTTGCAATAACCACAACACAAGCAGTAAAAATGCAAACAAAAAGAAACAACTCTGATAATGATAATGATATGCACTGTCCTTGAAGTTGATTGGTCCACACCCGAGACAGCTTTTCTTAGAGTCTATTCTCCATTGGTGTTGGACCAGATGATGCCAAAAGGCGTACAACTCAAAAACAGCGCACTATCAGAGTATTGAGAGATCGGGGCAAGCATTTACACTATGATACCTCCTTTACCTGTAGCAAAATATAGTAATAGGTTTTTACCCTTTCAACTGGTACAAAAACTGACACCTACATAGCTCAATGGGCCTATAACCTGGTAAGTGGTAACTACCAATTGTAAGTAATAGTTGAATAGTGTGCCAGTGACAAAGGGGTTCCTCTTAGCTAAAGTACAGGAGCTGTTGTACCATAAAAGTACATAATATGTGTGTATAGGTTTATAAACCTAGCTCTGATGTCGAAAATGCTCTGCTTCTGAATGATACCTGTATGGATAGGCTGTCTATTGTCGTCCATGTTTGTCCATGTATGCATGAGTGCTACTGCAATTGATATCTGATGCAGAATTGACCTTTTGCATCATACAAATGTTCACGTGACACCTGCGACACGCAACCGCGTGTGGTACATGGGGATATTTTTGTGCACAGTGTTGAAAGTCACTCAAAAAAAAAGTAAATAAAATATCACTCTACGGTATATATTAAATGTACATCTTAACGCGCTACTAGCAACCCAGCCAAAACCTAATGAGATCCTCTGAATAAGTAATTCAACTCTTTTCATCAATCCATGCCAGCACCCCGGCCAACTGTACAGACCCATATCAACACTGCTGTCACGTTACACTTCCACCACGACTCGACATCAGAACGACCAAAGCAGTTCCTGGGCTCAGCCCCCTCTCTTCTACCCATTCCCCCCCCCCCCTCTAAGCTATAAACTATTTTTATTTTACGAGGTAAGGCCCACTGAGCTATACAGATCTATTTCAGAAGCGACCTGGCCACAAATGATAGCTCACCGAAGTGGCTTGTCGCTTGCAAATTTAAAGCAGTCAAATATTCTTAAGCGGGTGACATTCGTTCTAAATGTGGAGGGAAAATCGGAGAACCCGGAGAAAAATCCACACGAGAGGCATGCAAACTCCAAATATACAGGCGTCAGAGTCGGGATCGAATCCACGACCTCCTGCATACCAGGCGAGGGAGTTAACATCTCTCCACCACGGCGCCCCACTCCTTCCCATCGAAAGCAGAGAAGAAAGCGTCATACTTTTCCTCATTAAATAAATTCCGCCCATTCTCAAACTACTAACGGATTAAGGCCTCCTCATGCCATATGTCGGTTATGAGGAGGTTTTTCTACCAAGGCTGCGTAGCTGATGGAATGTGTAAACAAATTGTTCAATGTTTGTACGTGGAGAGACAAATACGAGAAGGAGGTGTGTCGTCTGGTCAGTGTGGGCTGGTGAAGCCAGGCTGGGGGGGGGGCGGGCAGGAAGAGGGGGATAAGAAGGCAACCTCAGTTCTGATAACACTCGCCACTGATGTTAGCCGTGGCCGGAAGTTGACTCGGGTGGCTGGGTTGAGTAGCACGGTGTGCTCACCGCTGTTCGAGCGCCAATGTTTCTCCGCGAGGTTTAATGCAGGATTGTGTGAGCAAACACTATCCCATGTTGAAATCGCTTGTTGTTGTTGTCATTTTCTAGTGTGTGTGTGTGTGATTCTTTTTTTAACCCAGTGTAGAAGTTAAACTGTCGAACAGATGCCATTGAGGTCCCTAGCCAAGCGGTGGTGGCTATGCACGTGGTTTGTAATCCAGCACTGTGGAGGCAAGGGTTGGTGGATCACGGAAATGTTGCAAACTCCCTTCCCATGTGTGCCGTGGTGCCAGCAGAAGGCGACACAGAAATACTGTGGACTCTACCTGTTCCATTAGTACGGGATAGTTGTTTTCACTCGTATGCGTGTTTTTTTAATCCGGGTGCTCCGGTTTCCTCCCACGTGTAAACACTTGGCCGATAACACCTTGGTACGTTGAGGATTGCAGAGCTTGGGCGATTGTTGTCGCTGGCCCGTTGCTTGGTTGCCTTCTCGCTTGGCTGTGGTCCCTCCTTGCGCCCCTGAGTTTTTCTAACCCTACGAGAGTGATAACTATTCATGTTATAAGTTGACATTATTATCCTGGGTTTTTTTCCGCATTCACCCCGTAACACCACGAACGTTTCCGAGAACAGCGTGGAGCCGCATGTTGATGGTGTGGTGACTCTCTCCCCACCGTGTACTGGCTGTTGTCTGACGCATTAAACAACGCCATCACTCATGCACCTGGCCCTGCCTGGCGCTCAGTCACGTTCAGATGTCCCGTGAGCCAAGCGTACCACACGGCTCGACTCGGCAAATAGCCAGTGGGGAAACCACCCCACACACAGCAGTTAAACACAATATTTATTGATTTAGAACTGCAGGAAAAATCCGATGAGCTAAGAAGCTATTTTACACAGATGTCCGGTTTGGGCGGGTCAGCAAGTTATTCCACAAGGCTAACCAGCACTTAATTTACTTCATACCACCCAGAATACTCTATAGACCTTAATCAGAATCATGTCCTCTCTACAATCATATCTACAAATTAATTATTTCTATCCCCACACATATCTCCAGTTTGAACAATATATTTGCGGTTTGTCTTTTTTTTGCTTGCCAAGGTCAACTTTCGAGCCACACTGAATCATCTGACAAAAACACCAAATGTTTGTCAAATTTCACCATTTGGAAGGGGTATCAATGGGTTGTGTTCCCGACCCATCCCTCTAGCGTGTCTACACGGACAATTTGTTTTTCTCACTTACTTATTTGTTCCCAGTAAGCCAGGCTTTATACCAATAACCGATGTTCTTGTCCACACGGGTGTGGTAATGTATGATACCATTAAATCTTGACTTAAAGCTTTCGTGACTGCAAGGAATTCATATTATTGGGTCTTTCGGTAAAGCCACGTAGATAGATTAAAATAATGAAAAATTATAAATAAAAATAACAATATCACGACGTTTCGATCGCAACAAAAGCAATCGTCACCAGGTGAGAAATATCGCGGGAGAGCTGCTGAGAATATATGGTGGGAGCGCTGCTAAGGTAAGGAGTTATAAAGGTTTGGGATGTGTCGATAGCTCTTTACAAGCTATCTCCGAGCTTAAATTTACAAACAAATTTCTTACATTGAAATGCTAATCTCTCACAATACAATGGCCACCCCCACAGCTTCGTTTGTCAAGATTTACCCGATCTTACATTTACATGCAAATTTAATCTCTAGCCCCTCCCACTGACCCTTGGGCTACACCCATCCCACACCTTTACAACTCCTTACTTTAGCAGTGCTCCCAACAGCATCTCTCCCGCGAAATTTCTCACCTGATGACGACTGCTTGTGTTGCGATCGAAACGTCGTGACATTGTTATTATTTTTATAATTTTTTATTATTTGTATTATTTGCTCTCTCTACGTGGCTTTACCGAAAGACCCAAGAATACGACACCATTGTTTACTATGCGGACAGATGGCTTTAATTTAGAGCTTCTCTACGTTTCATGAAATCCAACATTCCTACGAGTAATTTATAACCACGCGCCACAATCTTCTTTACTCTCATTACAAGTCTCGCAAAGCTCAGAGTGCACAACCCTGCACATGTTTAGACCGACATATCATCGTAGAATCGCCACGTATAAAAGGCAAGATCATTTTTAAATCCTTTATATTAAGTTCACTTGCTTGCTTGCTTACGACCGTGCAAATCTTTTGGTCGTTTTTTAACCCACTTCCCGTGATCCAATCGAGCTGACATTTTCCACACAGACTCGTTGTGCGTGACAATTAATGTTCGTGAATTTTTTTTTCCAAAATTTGACACTTTTTAGGACAAAAATATTATATTTAATTACCAATTGCTTAGTGCTGCCATGCAA
The DNA here is from genome assembly GCA_014621495.2 of Entosphenus tridentatus. Lineage (NCBI taxonomy): Eukaryota > Metazoa > Chordata > Hyperoartia > Petromyzontiformes > Petromyzontidae > Entosphenus > Entosphenus tridentatus. Next base: position 9,384,966 of record CM025640.2, read on the forward strand.
TCATCTGACCCATAGGTGGCAGCCATCTCAAGCCAGAGGACGAGAGGACTCTAGCCGCCACGCATAAAGGATTTATAGTGAAAAACTTTGTTTTTACCGGGTTAATTTTATTTTTCTTTACGTTTTCTTTGTTACTTCGCTCAGGCTAAAAATGGGCCTTAGTGGCCAGCAACTAGGCCTGAGCCACTCAGGCTGCACAACTCTAATTCATCTCCAGGGCCCAGTCCCTTGGCCCCCCCCCCCACAGACTCAACCTCACGAATAAGAGCCAGGTACACCGTGAAACCAGTCGTGACGTGAGTCACAGTGTCTGTCATATTCGACCTTACGGATATTAATTGTAGTAGATACTTTTAAATCAATGTCTAAGTTGTCAATCCAGCTGCTGCCTTCAGCACACAGAGAGTTGCTATGCCACTCAGAATCAGAATCTTTTCTCATACTGGAGGAATCCTAAGAACTATAAAGCTCGTTTTGATCAATGTCCAGAAGGGGCGGGTCAGAAAGTTCTCACAACAAACAAAAACAAAAACACGATGGGAGTGCAAGGTATTGGAAAGGTAAGCAAATCACCAAAAAAACATGTTTAATTGGATAAAGGTCCAAAATAAAATGCAAAATAGTTTACCAGGTAAGGCCCACTGAGCTATTAGCTTCTTTTTCATAAGCGACCTGGCCACAAATGATAGCTCAACTAAGTGGCTCGTCACGTGAAAATTTATAGCAGCCAAATTATTCCAAATTATCTAAGCGCATGTTTTTAAAATGAGAGCCCTATATTCACCCAGAGGCACACATGCTCACACAGAGGCCGTATGTCGTATGCTCGTAGTGGACAAGAATTACACTATGCACTCCACTGTTTTGTTGTGATGCGTTGCAGTGGGTGCTAACACTGTGTCACACAAAAAATGTGTTCCTGGGTAGTAAGTGTTATTTCCTAATTGCTATTATTCCCCAAAAACGTAGCTTTTGTGACCAGGACAGTGATATTTTGAAATTTACATATTTTCAATGAGAAAACGTGGTGTGCATTTGTGTCATTCCTTCACATAAAGTCCTGGTCACAAAAGCAAAGTTTGTGGGGAATGATCGCCATTTTCTATACTTTTGAGGCATAAGCAATTAGAAAATAACACTTACTACCCAGGAACAAAAATTGTGTTACATAGTGTTATTTGTTTTCTGTTTCCATTTGTGGACAAGGCCTGCTGTGACCATTTCGGAAACGATTTTACAGCTCAAGTTTTTAAATGCGGGAAACGAAACAGGTGCATTAATGTCATTCACTCATTTCTGCATCTTTCCAGTGGCGGCGTTTAAAATACACAGCGAAAAATTAGCTACTTTAGATAGCCTGACCCAACCCATGGCTACTTTTACTTCGGTTAAAATGTTTTACTTACATTTAAGACCACTATCCCTCCCCGCCCCCCGCCTATGCCCCCGCCCCCCGCTGGGCCCCGCCCCCCCCCCCCCCCCCACAAAGCCTAGCGTAAATGTGTGAATGCCAAGGAGTGGCAGGATACAGGTCTCAGTCTCACCTCGTGCCGGTAGTCAGCCCATATTTCCACTTCACACAGAGTTCCCATTTCAGCCCCTCGTGTTTCCTGTCGACTCGGTCAATTCGTTCAGCGATCTTGTCCGTGATAACCGCGGCGAGCTTCTGTGACGCTACGTCCTCAGCTGCCTCTACCAGCTGGTGCTCCCTCTTCATTCATGTAGAATACGTACAGAGGGATGGAGGAAAATGATCGTATTTGAGCATGGGGACCTTGAAACAGGCCCCCTAGTGCGGTTTGTGGCCAGCCCCTGGATCAACAGAGCCTGGTTATATTCTATTCTTGCATGATGGCAGCAATGCCAATGTCGAGGTCTTCTAGCCACAGCGAGGGGGCTTCAGGAGAGAGTTCGTCTCGTTTTTGCTACCCCTCTACCGTTGAAGGAGCACAAACTACAGTGGTTTACTATAGGTCCATCATATGGGTTGCAGAGCCTGGTAACCATTGGTATGGACACCAGACAAAGGGCTATTACTATTGAGAACTGTTACCAACTTCCTACCCTTTCCGCAGCCACACGCTGAAAATTGTATAGATGCGACATTTACGATGCGTGCAGAGTTGATTTAATGCGAAAGGGGGCTTTTTGCACACGTTTGTTAGAGTGATATGTAATGTGTGTCTATGACAGGTGGAATGCATTTCCATGATTAAATGTGTGCTGGTGCATGTATGCGAGAGGAGAGAGGAGAGCAATGACTCCAATCCTAACATTAGCCTTACACTAACGGCCTTATTAAATTGTGCATTGTTCTATTGGTAAAACAGAGGTGCAATATTCCAAATGTGTATTGACGTGTAATTTGTTGACAGCAAATGTGGCATAGACTGCATTGAAACAATGGACACGTTTCTTTGATGCCCCCCGACTTTGTCCAACCCAACATACACTAGTTAGTGAATTGCACAGGTTACATGGGGTGGGGTAAAGTGTGGGTAAGAGTAAGACAAATTACCCTCTAGAGGGGCTCTCTTTAGCTCCCTCAAGTGGAGGCTCGTCCACCAGCAGCAGCGGTGTAAGCAAACAGTTGCAGAGCTGCGCCTTTGCTCATTTATTTACCGTTGCATATTGACAAACTCCAGCAGCAGATTAGCGCTGTGGTCAATATGCTCTCTGGAAGCCAGTTTACGTGAAATCTATAGTTCAATGTCTACGGTCGCTCAACAATTTGTGTGGGAGGATTGCAAAAGTAAGTCAGCCAGGTGGCACTGCAGTATTATTGGAGAGCATAGAATTACATTTGCAAGGTTGACATTTCAAATTCCTTCTGGCCGAACACATACAGTGGTAACCACCGAGTGGAAAGTCAACAGTGGCTGCCCTATGAATAGACTGGTATGTCATAGGAATATGGAATTTTGCCACGGGCTAAGACCACCGATAGAAATGTGTGTGTTTTCGATACAGGGAATAGTGCTGTCATCTCTGAGGTATGAAAAAAACAAGTACATCACAGAAATAAGAATATCTCACACTTTTAGAAAAGGGGAGAGCTACATTTAAATGCATTGTCTTGAGTGGTGTGTTGTCATTATTATTACTATACAACTTCATGAATAGAAAACTAATGACAAGCCACAGGAGTGGAATTGTGGCCATTCAACCCAAACTATGAACGACATTAAACCACTGTGGTCTGCAAGCCTCTCGTCGTGCCTAGCAGACCTCGACATTGGCATTTAACTCCTGAACATATTGCTGCCATCGTATGCAAAAATAGAATATAATAATTCTGCCACTGACAAAAACAACATAGTTTTAATGTCATGGAAAGCCAGATTTACCAGCACAACAGCTGCCTTAACATAATAACAATCCTGGGAAAACTAGGACAGGTGGCAACCCTAATGGGCATACTCTTGTTGTATGTCCATATAAAACAGCTCAAAGTGGGCTATTGAAGTGAAAGCAGGTCATTTTAAGCCCATTTTCCTGGATCAAATATCATTTATTACAGTATAAACTTCAGCAATTAATCAAAGGCTGACTACTTGAGTACCTGTAACCAGACCTCTTATGCAACAGAACAATCTCAAGGGGAACTTAAGTAGATGACTCAAGTGCCTAAGTTAAACAGTGTTCTAATGGCAACAACACTTGACCGCACTCGTCATTTAAGGGATGGTTTATTAAACACTTGAATGCCTCGTGGTCAGTGCTGGGACTCGGTAAAATTAAACAAATCTAAAATACTTGAGTGTATCCTGAATGTAGATTTTAACAACTGAAGTGTCAGCACAGTGGCTTAGCAATTAAGAGTGTTAATGGTGCAGTTTGTCAATCCACTGCTGGATGAAGGCCTCCTGCCAGAGGTGCCCAGGCACCACGCTACGGAGAGAGGTTGGAGGAGGGCGAACAAGGGCCGCCATTTTATTCCTCAGAGGTCGTGACGGGTTTCTTTTTTTCATTCCTCTTGCTCCGTGCCACCCCTATGTACCGTTCTCGTTCTGCTGTGATGTGCACCGATGCCCACTTTATTTAGGGAGATGTTGGCACGTAAAATAAATATTGATTGAGTTGTTTACACCGGGGCCCATGGCAATCAGACATGGGCCTAACCATGCATGGGCCCACTTGGTCAGCATCAATCGTGGCATAAAACCTTCCCTGGTGAGCCCATGCCATCGCCTAAAAGCAAAGTCTCATGATGCTAGTTTTAACACCGAAGGTAACTTATGTAGGCTAAGCATCATGCTATTTTGATTAACGTACATACACAGTTTTTTTTATTGAAATGATTAATGGATTGATTAAGTTTTTATAATCCAGAAGAAATGTGCCTTTCAGCAATCCTATTTGTAAAACTAAAAAAATGTTTAAGCTCTTAGATGGTATGAACAGAAAGAGATTACCGAAGATAAGGAGGTTGAGTAATCAGATTAAGCTCTTTTGTGCCTTAGCCAAAACAATATTTGCCTCCTACCCATGTTCTTCGTTTGCCAGTAGCTTCTCCTCGCTCGTTCAACAATTACAATGAGGTCCCATACCATAAGTCTCCACCAAACAGAAACATCTCGGCTAACAAGATGAAAAATGTCGGTCTGATTTTCATTGTACATGTACAGCCCGTTCATCAATCCACTGCTGGATGAAGGCTTCCAAATGCCTTGTGGGCCACAAGGAACATTTGACCATGCTTCACCACACGGGTCCATGCAGGTTGATGGTGTGGATGTGAGCACAGAATAACGACAGAGTTTTTCCTCTGCCCTCTGGCTCCACCACGTCGCCTCACATCATCACGTGGCATAACATCATACGCACCTACCTCCTCGCTTTGACATCCCTCAAAAGACACCGATGATGTAACCATCAACTGCATCCAAAGCATCAACAGGCCGATGCGCACAACCTCCTTCATGAATGGGATATTAAAGACAAGCCACACACAGTGGTAGTCTGTGGCCATGCTAACCAAACTATGAACCACCAAGAGTAAACCGCGCACCTCCGATTAGCACTGCTGGCTATGTACGGTGCGAAAGAAGTTCAACATACGTACACTGTAACCTGTGGTACTTCAAATGAGAAATAGCAAATCTATACGAACTCTCTAAATGAAGCCCTCTCATGGCTAGCAGACCTCAACATTGTCATTTAGATCGTGAAAAATGACCTGCCGTACGATAGTGAGATATTAAATACCTTGCCTGGTATACAAAAGGTCGTATACTAGGCGAGGTAGTTTTCATGTTCTCCCCATAGTCGCTGCATTTTTATTTGGGTCCTCCGGTAGAAAATGCATTTAGAGTTGAACTATCGTTTATAATGGTCAGGTCGCTTTTGAAAAATAGCTATATAGCTCAGTGGGTCTTACCTGGTAAAAATAAAAAGTTAAAAAAACATCATCATGAATATAAACATAATCAAGGTACAGGCCCATCATCTTCTGGAGAAACTCGGGGTGTGGTGATGGTGGTGGTGGGCGAATGAGAGCGTGTTTTGTGCTGCCACATCAGAGAGACACTCCGAATATTTACTTGTACTGGAGGAATCCGACGAGCTATAAAGCTCTTTTTCACAGATGTCCAGTAGGGGCAGGTCAGAACGTTCCGACAACAAACAACAGCAAAACCAACGGAGTGAAAAGTACAGGCAAGGTAAGTAAATCACGAAAAAAATACAAATAAAAAAACTAAACTCGTTTTTTTTACGAGGCAAAGTCCACACCGAGCAGTGACGTATTCGCCTCATTGTCAGAAGCGACCTGGCCACAAGAGCCCAGCGTGGAGTAGCTGAGACCACGGCCAGAACAGACACACAGAGAGAGAGAGAGACATCGTCGGCACGGGTTACACGGCCAACGGAATGCAACTGCAGCTCCTTTTAAAGCAGGCGACCGCGGTGGAGAGTCTTGAGCAAAATATAGCTGGGGTGTGCGGTGGGTGCAAACTTTGTGTATGTTGGTGAGGGCCAAATGCACAAAACGGCCTGTAACTATGGCTTGGCTAAAATAAACCTCGTGGCAGGCGCTGATAATTAGCTGGACAAATTCCAGGTTTGCATTTTGATTTTAATTGCGCCATTGTGCTCATTTGAAGCCGCTTATTAACACTGCTGGGTGCAGGGAGACGGGGGATTTCCAAAACCTTGCCACATCCCACAACGATAATACACTGATAATCCATACACTCGAGATCCACCCCACGACGATTATACACTGATAATTATCCATACACTCTAGATCCATCCCACGACCCTACCTCACCTTGATAGATAACGGCTTTTGTTTTCATGAGAGTCGGACTCTTGTTTGACATTAACAAATTAATGCAATACTTGAAATGTGATAAATATGTCTATAAAAAAGTAGGTGAAACTAAACAAAATGTTAAATGTGCTCGGGAAAAAAACCCATATGGAATGCCTAGCAGGATGCATCCCTCTAACTTAATTGTTTATGAGTCAGGCAGCAGCAGCAGTCACAGGGGAACGCCTCTTGTCTGCCACCCTGTTTTGTTCACGGAAGAAGTAGGGCCCGTGACAAAACTGTGATCACCTCCAGTTCCTACGATCGTCCACCGTCCTCCGGGAATGTTCCCATCGTTCACGCCGCGACGACTTCCAAATCCTTGCAAATGATTTGCAGAGGAAGAGGAGTTGAGCAGCAAATGTATGTAGTTATCCGTGAGATTAGTTTTTCTCTCCACGGATGAGCGGAGTTAATTTGTGAATAACCCCGCGGGAAATAGGATCCATGATATTGTTCCCCCCCACGCATCGCGATGATGTATATTTTGAAAGAAGTTCTCAATACCATGTGCAAACTATAAGGGGCGGTTGTGCAAGGATGTATTTTTTTTCTTAAATCTCATTATTCCAGACTTTACACGGAAGCCACGAATCAATAAGTCCGAGCAGATGTGAATGAGATAGCCAAGGTTGAGAGGAGGCTCATACACTTTTTTATTTCTTTTCCTAAGCAAATTGTATTGATAGACCGTGGCATGCAGCCAAATTTGACGCGTAAAATCCGTCAGCTCTTTTTGTTCAGTGATGTAAATGTGTGGACAACCCCGCACATGTTTTTTTCTTTTTACGTACAGCGCTTTGGGATATTTCAACATGAAAGAAGCTTTATGAAATAGAAAATATTATTATGAATTCAAAGCATCAGAACTCATACAAATAAAATTAACATTTAAATACAAGTAAATATATGCACGTGCAATTTTTTTACATTTCAACATAATTTGTGCTTGACAATGAAATACAGTATACGTCTGTGCTACCGCTATTACCATAATTTATAAAGCGCGATAAACATGACAGAGATATTTTTTCATAAAATAATCCCATTGAATTTCAAACATGATAGAATACTTTACATTCTTTTGTAGCCGTTAAAGCATGACACATTTTACAGAGACCAACTGTCAGCGGTTGCAATCCAGATCGGTGGGTTATTATAACATCCAATAATGATCAGACTCAGCTTATGTATTCATGCTGGAGGAATTCGATGACCTATAAAGCTTTTTTTCACAGACGTCCAATAAATTAAACGTACAGCCTTCTGTCAATCCACTGCTGGATGAGGGTCCTCCATACATGGTGCAGGTCTTTGACCATACTTTACCAATCTGGTCAGTGCAGGATCGTTGAATTTGGAGAGCATAGATGTGAGTGCGTACTCCAGTTTAATAATGGATTCTGATGCAGTGCCCTCTGCTGCCCAACAACATAGCACCGCAACAGCCTATAACACCTCTTTTTAATGCAAGGTGGTCTCGCATCTAAGTATAACGCAGGCCTTGTTTACCTTCCAAAATATTACGAGACCAGACATAGTCTAGGTGATTTACGCAAAATAATAGCCATAGCCATAAAATCAAGATTTATATGCTTTTGTAATAGTTATGGTTGTTCTCAATGTACAGAATTGTCATACTTTATTAGAAAAAAAAAGTTGCGCGGCTGGGATTCCTGGTTGGATTCCTGTCTACCTGTCTGACACGTGCACGGCGGTGACGTCACCCACATCCCAACAGCGTTGAGTCGGATTCCTCGATGCCGACGTCATACCTCTCCCAAAACCCACATGTATCCCCGTGCAAATGCACGTGATATGATGTAATACTGTCGTAACATACGATTATACCACTGTATATGATAATTTAAAAAAAGTTTTACTGTCTGGCTGGATGGACGTAGAAAAGGAAGGAGGGAGGGAGGGAGGGAGGGAGGGGAGGGAGGGGGGAGGTTCATGTCCAAAAGATGTGTGGGCTGCCTTTAAAAAAAAAGATGTTTCATTGCGTTCATTCTATGTTAAGCGGAGAACAAACTGATGTAAATGATTGGTGTTTTAATTATTCGGTCATGGTGCTGCTACATTGTCAGTGGTGCACAACCACAGCAAAAAAATACTATGGCTTTAAGGAAAAAAATCGGCAACATTTCGGGCAATGGCCCACGATGTACTGTGAAGAAGGGCTATTACCAAAAACCGCTGCTATTATATATTGCTTTATTTTAAGGCCACAGTGTTACTTATGAAGGCGTTCCGTTGTCTGTCAAAAGTTTGGTGGCCCCAGCAGTTATTTTCAGTGGATGCAAGCTCCAGCATTGATTTGGAAGTTAACAAGATTAGATTCAGCGGTTCCTGAAACGTTCTTTTAAGTGGCTAGATAAGTAATTAATGATCTGGTTCCCCCCGTTGTCAGTTTACATAACATCAACAATAAGTTGCGTCCAATTGTAAATCCACTGCTTGGATGAAGGCCTGCCCACAGCAAATCCAACATGGGCGCTGCGTCACCTTTATTCATCACCAAGGTCAGTATGCGTCAAGTAAAATAAGGGGCTGAGAGACCGGCGCAGATAACGCTCGCTACTGCGCTGTTAGACGTGGCCGGGCGTCAAACTCAGACTGCCAGAGTTTCACAGCCCAATGCGCTAACACACTGCCCGACAGTTTACTTAACCTGATCGGTAATTCTCCGCAGTAATCTTACGTAACCAGCTGGGAGCCCATTGAAAGTCAGACCTTGGACCATGATGGATGCATTTCGGCGACAATTCGGTAATCCATGAGTGGAATAACCGAAGTAATCTGTGGTAGTAGTGGGATGTTGTGAAATGTGTAATATGTTGTCCTGGAGAAGGTCATTGTGTGCTGAATTTAAAAAAATCAAACCTACATTTTTGGAAATGTACCCAGAAAGGAAATTACGACAGAAATAGCTTGGCATATGTAAGCACGGTTTCCAGCTTATAGAAATAAATATAATGTAGCCCAGGCCTGTTCTGACAGATAAGTTAACGTAGTTTTGTTTATATATTAAATAATACGTATATATAATGTATATACCCCAACATTCACACAAAATTAACAGATTAACTATTTTTACAAAAATGTATGTAGTTTTTTTTTCTTTCAATATAGTAATACTTATTAATGCATAAATGTAGGTTTTGTGGGCCTTTGGTTGCGGATTTACGACAAAGGTGAATACGTTGAGGGGAAATATTTTTCATAAACACAGCAACATCGATGCTTTCAAAATGTGGAAATACTTAACAAAGGGCAAACACCCGGGACTTTGCATCAAGGCTGCTAAAGCTCACGAATATAGACGGAGGCAATCCACCCCAACAGGCCACTAACTGGTTAAAGAAAACACATTCAGTATATTATACCAACATTATATATATACATCTTCTTGGTTCTTTCGGTAAAGTCACGTAGAAGGGAAGTAATAAAATAATAAAAATAAAACATAATAAAATAATTCTCACGACGTTTTGGCCACAACGCCGTCCTCAGGTGAAAACCAGGTCTGTCGAGGCGACAGCGTCTGAATGAAAAAGCACACGTGCTTGGAGCATGTATATAAGCTGGGTTGGAAGGGGGGAAGAAAGGGGGAGCCTTAACAAAAGAATATGCATATCAAGAGGAATTTAGCATATTTATGGGAAATGCAGGTATGTGATTAGTACTGCATATGCCCGTGCATTATGCAGGATTAACAGCATCAAGCACGTGTGCTTTTTCATTCAGACGCTGTCGCCTCGACAGACCTGGTTTTCACCTGAGGACGGCTACTTGCGTTGTGGCCGAAACGTCGTGAGAATTATTTTATTATGTTTTATATTTATATTATTGTATTACTTCCCTTCTACGTGACTTTACCGAAAGAACCAAGAAGATGAATCCCTGCAGTGACGAAAGCTTTAAATCGAAATATATATATACACTTATACCATTGTATAGCTTCATCGGGAGCTTTGCTTGGGACCTTGACATTCCCCAAAGGCCGCTCCCTGGATGTAGATACACTCAACGCTGACCTCGCGATCCAACGTCAGACGTATTGCAGCGAGCATTCTTTGAGGGGAAATGTTCAGCGACATGATAGCCTTGCCCTGCTTTGCGGAGGCGCTGTGGCTGCTGCTGCTTGGCACGCAAATAGCTGCGAATTCCCTCACGCGTGCTTGTGACGGCGAACTGCACAGGTCGCCACACTCCCCACGAGGTCGTCCCCTACACAAATATTTATCGCGACGTTTTCTCATTTTGCTACGGACGATTTTCTGGAACATTTGTGTTGTCCCGGATGGCCTGTTTTTTTTGTGGAGTTGGTAACTTCAAAAACATGCATCCTGACAAGACAGTGCGTGTGCTTGTACAGCGATCTAAATGTCCAAATGAAACGCTCTACAGCCGTGTAAGAGCCCATTCAACATCTGTCCAATGTTGACATTATCATCAAAATGCTCTTCACATAAGATGTAGTACCTTCAAACCGATCAACCTATGGGCCTTACATACAAATAGTATCCAGCATGATAAAAAAAATTTACCCTTTTATCTGGCAACAAAACTGACACCTTTTTTACAAGGAGTCATGTTTGCATTGACCACAATACCTGCGGTCGGAATGCAAACAAAAACACACAACTCTGATAACCTTTAAATTGATTGGTCCACACCCGAGACAGCTTTTCTTATAGCCTAGTCTCACATGGTGTTGATGTGTCAGTTTTGTTGCCAGATAAAAGGGTAAAAAAACAATTATCATATTTTGCTACTGGCAAAGGAGGTTCCAATGGTGTAAAAGCATCCAGCATTTGTTTAATTAATCTCAGGAAAAGTTTCAACATTGCGATGTTAGGAAGCCACTGGAGCTAGGCACTTTTTAATCTAGATTGAAAACTAATTTCTTTCTAACTGCTTTTTGTGTTTAGTGTTGTTGTCTTTTCCCCACATCTCCGATTAGCGCGGTTGGCTAAGTACGGTGCGAAAGAAGTTCAAAGTACATACATACATTCTCACATTTCATCGGCACAGTGACGCCTGTTTGACACGTACTTCTGGGCTGCCCGATTATTTTAAGCAATCACGCTCAACAATAGCCTACGGGGGGGTTATTCAGCACGAGATAGCTGTGCTGTCAGTAATTGATATTTATTTCCATAGGGGAGAAAAAAAATCAAAATCGGAGGATAGATAAAAGACTCAAGTCTTGAACAGTGGGCGACAAGGGAGGACAAGCTCACGGAGGTCAACGGAAGGCAACGTGAACTTCGTCACCGCCGCATCTCCTCCTGGTCGCTGGTCCTGTCGCTTGTGCCGCCGTTCCGTGACCTGTCTTGCCCATCGGCCCCCGTCACCTTCGTCGCGATGTGTCCGCCCCGAGCACGCTTTCCGTCATGGTGGGAACGACGTCCCCTGTTGCGCGTTCGTTCCCCAAAGGAAGGCGGCGGGTGTGCGGCAAACGACACCGTTGCAATCCACGTCAAGAAATAGCGACCATGCTTGTAATTGCCGGCGAAACGTCGTACTCGAATTGTAAATGTTGTGTGTGTTTATTCTCCAATACACCGGTGTGCTGAACTAGTCACTAATTGGCACGTTTTGTTCACGTGACAACCCTTATTCATTGGCTGTATCGGGTGGCGGGTTTAACGACAAATTTATACTGGTAGGAACGAAGTGGACCAGCCACCAATAGATTATATCGTCCGTCCGTCCGTGTATCAACATCGCCCCCTACTGCAAACACTTGGCATGACCCTACAAAAACCTTTACACTCAGTGATCAACATCGCCCCCTACTGCAAACACTTGGCATGACCCTACAAAAATCTTTACACTCAGTGACGCTTTTAATTAAAACTTTTAAATTAAAAATTTACTAGCAGCGGCCTAAAGCCTACAGCTAGGCCTAAAGCCTCGAACAACGCCTCAAACTCTCCCTTCGTATCGTACCCCCGCGTGTGTGCAAGGGAGTTAATGTTTAACAATGTTACATTCCCTTATGTTTTTAATACATTTAAAGCTTTTACATAAATAATTAAAGCATTTAAATTAAAAATTAACTCACAGCGGCCTAAAGCCTACAGCTAGGCCTAAAGCCTATAACTAGGCCTCAAGCCTAGAACTAGGCCTCACACTCTCCCTTCGTATCGTACCCCCGCGTGTGTAAAAGGGAGTTAATGTTTAACAATGTTACATTCCCTGATGTTTTGAAATAGAAACATTTAAATTGAAAGCTTTTACATAAATAATTAAAACTTTTAAATTAAAAATTAACTCGCAGCGGCCTAAAGCCTACAGCTAGGCCTAAAGCCTAGAACTAGGCCTCAAGCCTAGAACTAGGCCTCACACTCTCCCTTCGTATCGTACCCCCGCGTGTGTGAAAGGGAGTTAATGTTTAACACTGTTACATTCCCTCATGTTTTTAAATAGAAACATTTAAATTTTAAGCTTTTACATTAAAATACACTCCCTACCTCCCCGTCGTCGGCGGGTTTCCAGCCTAGAGCCAGGCCTGGCAATTTCTCCCCCCGCTAGGGGTGTATTGGGCGGGGCTACGCGGGGCTGGGCGGGGCTACCGCGGCACGGATAGTAACAATCTGCATATCGTGCAGATTGTTACTGCATATCGTGCAGATTGTTACTACTCACTATGTCTGCTCCAAGCTGCACTCACGTAGGTACATACTTTGAAATACTAGTATTTTTTCCACAACGGTTACTACTACTTTATTGTTTCCTATGTTCCACTACGTCTACGTTTCCGTTCACTTATTGGCGCCCATTTTTTGCCATTTCATTTTATTATAGCCATTCATTTGTTTGTTCCTACCAGCCCACCCCACAGGGACCTGGTATTTACGCGATCTAACCCCAAAAACCTCTATTAGGAATGCCATTGTTCGCTAAAGCCTATGTGTTTAACCAAATTTAAAACACGGAACATTTCATGAATAACACTTTTTTTTAACTCCAACAAAAATCTAATAATAAAAAAGACAACATTTAAAGTTGTCCTTCCCCCGCAGCTCCGATTAGCGTGGTTGGTTTACATGCGGTGTGAAAGAAGTTCAACGTACATAGGTACATACATAGACACATTGTGTATTAGCTAGGCACACTTGACACTAAGATGTGTAACATATGCACTGTTAGCTGGTCCCAGAAACAAACTCTGCCCTCTCAACGTGCTTTGAAAGTTTAACAATCGCAAAAAAATGTTCAGCCTGGGTGTCAGACGGGGGGGGGGGAGATGAAACGGCAAAAATCTGACAGCCGTTCCACCAAACAGGAGCAGAGTTGAAAGGCGAATTTGCCCTCATGCAGACAGCACCTGAGCATTGGATCCCACAACGGAGGGGGTTTTGTGGAGGGGGGGCTAGCGAGTTCCACAAAACGCAGCCGTCGCGAAGAGACTGCAGATCTCCCGAACCACGCTCTGTGTGAACGTGTCTCATTGACACGTTCACAGGCAGTGACGGGACGGGGAAGCCGTTTCGATGTTGCTCACTGTTGCTTAGATGTTGCCCACTGCTGGTGAGAAGTTGCCCACTGCTGGTGAGAAGTTGCTCACTGTTGGTGAGAAGTTGCCCACTGCTGGTGAGAAGTTGCTCACTGTTGATGAGAAGTTGCCCACTGCTGCTGAGAAGTTGCCCACTGTTGGTGAGAAGTTGCCCACTGTTGGTGAGA
>CM025640.2:9399320-9464094 GCA_014621495.2 Entosphenus tridentatus
AAGTTGCTCACTGTTGGTGAGAAGTTGCCCACTGCTGGTGAGAAGTTTCTCACTGTTGGTGAGAAGTTGCTCACTGCTGGTGAGAAGTTGCCCCCTGCTGCTGAGAAGTTGCCCACTGCTGGTGAGAAGTTGCCCACTGCTGCTGAGAAGTTGCTCACTGTTGGTGAGAAGTTGCCCACTGCTGGTGAGAAGTTGCTCACTTTTGGTGAGAAGTGGCTCACTTTTGGTGAGAAGTTCCCCACTGATGGTGAGAAGTTGCTCACTGTTGATGAGAAGTTGCCCACTGCTGCTGAGAAGTTGCCCACTGTTGGTGAGAAGTTGCCCACTGTTGGTGAGAAGTGGCTCACTTTTGGTGAGAAGTTGCCCACTGTTGGTGAGAAGTTGCCCACTGTTGGTGAGAAGTGGCTCACTGTTGGTGAGAAGTTGCCCACTGTTGGTGAGAAGTTGCCCACTGTTGGTGAGAAGTTGCCCACTGTTGGTGAGAAGTTGCCCACTGTTGGTGAGAAGTGGCTCACTTTAGGTGAGAAGTTGCCCACTGTTGGTGAGAAGTTGCCCACTGTTGGTGAGTAGTTGCCCACTGTTGGTGAGAAGTGGCTCACTTTAGGTGAGAAGTTGCCCACTGTTGCCTAGAAGTTGCCCACTGCTGCTGAGAAGTTGCCCACTGCTGGCGTGTCTCTCTCGCCGTTGATCTCAGGGATTTTTACGCGGATCCTCCGGGATTTTACCCTCCACATTTAGAATCAACATCGCGTGTCTCGAGTATTTGGCTGCTATGCATGTCCACACGGTAAGCCGCTTGGTTGAGCTATCATTTGTGGCCAACCTCCTGGTTACACCAGCCCACAGGGGATTATTGTGTCCGTCGTGCAGGGAGGGGCTGGGTGAGAGGGAGGGGCTGGGTGGGGAGGGTGGGGAGGGGCTGGGTGGGGAGAGTGAGGAGGGACTGGGTGGGGAGGGGCTGGGTGGGGAGGGTGTGGAGGGGCTGGGTGGGGAGGGTGGGGCTGAGTGGGGGGTGGGAGAGGTGGGGCTGGGTGGGGAGGGGCTGGTCACCCCGTGGTGCCCTTATTAAACTCAACGTTTCACCTACTCACGCCGGCTTGTGCCCGCCCTCACAGTCGGCCATATTTGCGGAATACACCACCCCGCCGTTGACCCTGGCCATTGACCGAGCAACCCAACGTTCCTACCAGCTCCCTCCGCAGGAATGTGTTTTTTTATCTGGCCAGCGTGCAAATGCGCTCTAGAGAGACTCTCTCAGAGATTGAGCGATAGGCCTCCCCGGAGGCAGTGGCAACTAGCAAGCAATCGCAAGACCGCACCTTTACCACCCAACAGGAGGGGGCTCAGGCCAACTCGGTGAAAGTGGCCAGCCATGAGAAACGAATTGGGGCCTGCTGGCCGACCTACGGAAACTGATGAGGTTGCCTTGGTGCCAGGACGGGGCTGCCATGGCACAAGGGACAGCTTGGGTGCCGGCAGGGAGCCCGGCGTTAGAGCCAGCGGCATGCCGGTGCCTAGCAGAGGAGACGATGGATTGTGCGGGGGGGGGGGGGGGGGCCGGAGAGCAGCGACGGCGGTGGCCATGAAGAAAAGGCAGACGGAGTGAGGAGAGGTGGGGAAGTGACAGCTTGGAGCTGCGTGCACTTTGGGAGGCTCGTGTGTGATGGGGTGTGTATACACACATGTTTGTGTGCGCGTGTGTGGGGGGGGGGAGCGGTAGCGTACGAGCCCGGCGACCCGAATTTGATTCACCGTTCGCAGCCAACACCGGTGGCAATTATCTGAAACGGCCCTGGGCCTTCCCTAGGTCGACTCGGCCTTAAATGAGTAGTCGGTGCGATGTGTAAACATCGCCACTGGGGAGACAAAGGCTGCCGGGCGTGGTACTAGCTACCCACCCCTCGTGTGCCACAGTGCCGGCCTTCATAGATGCTCACTAACAGCACTTGCCCCAACAGTATGTTCAGGCTATACTGGGGATCTTTGTCTGTGTGTATATATATCGATCTAAAAGACTAACTCTCTTGTCTCATCCGTACTGCGATCAGTACGGATGAGACAAGGTGGCTCAGTGGTAGAGCGAGCGGCTCGAAATCGGAAGGTCGCGAGCTCAATTCGTGGTAGGAGGTTGAATCAGCCCGGCAAAGTCACCGGGGTCAATGAAATGAGTCCCGCTTTGCGGTGAAGTCAACAAAGTCATTGTCCTATGGAGAGACCAACCCCGTGCTGTGTGATGGTGGAATTTTCCATCATTGGCTCTGGGCTGTATACAGGAGACGAGCACCCTCTGGATGGACTCTCTAGAAGTAGAGGAGCTCTCAAGAGCTTCCTCGAGTGGCTCTCTTGGACTAGAGTGGCTCTACAGTGCGTTGTCCATTGGTTCTCTAAAGCTAGAGGAGCTCTTGAGCTCCGTCTAGTAGCTATCTAGAACTAGAGTGGCTCTTTAGAGCTCCGTCTGGTGGAGGCCCTCTGCCAGCAGTGACGTGAGCAGGTAATTGCATGGCAGTATATTCACCAATTATTGGTGATTATTGAGACCATCAATCTTCGGTAAAGTCACGTAGGTATAAAATAAATTAAAAAGAAAACAACTAAATTAAATCACGACGTCTTCTTGGTTCTTTCGGTAAAGTCACGTGAAAGGGAAATAATAAAATAATAAAAATTATTTATCTTCTTCGTGACTTTACCGAAAGAACCAAGAAGATGAATCCCTGCAGTCACGAAAGCTTTAAATCGAAATTTAAATCACGACGTTTCGAAGGCAACACAAGCCTTGCCTTCGAAACGTCGTGATTTAATTTAGTTGCTTTCTTTTTAATTTATTAATTTGTTTACCTACGTGACTTTACCGAAAAAACACAAAGAGTATGGATCCTTGCAGTCACGAAAACTTCCTTTGAACGGAGCCCAGGATTTGTATTCAATAGCTCAGGCATATTGTCTCAGCTTTCTGACAGAGCCATTTAGTGGTAAAGTTCAATGCTACTCAGCCACCTCACAATTGTGGAAAACTCTGGATCGGTTTGGACTTTCCGGATCTCATTGGCATAGTCAGGCTTTTTCAACAACCGCTGATGGATTACTGGATCTGAATGCATTACTCGGTGCTTCCCATCGCAAAATAAATATAAACTTTTACTAACTAATTATTATTTTACTAGATAAGGCCCACTGAGCTATGTAACTCTTTTTCAGAAGCAACATGGCCACAAATGATAGCTCAACGAAGTGGCTTATCGCGTGGAAATTTTACAGCAGCCAAATGCTCCAAACGCACGTTGATTCTGAATGTGGAGCGGGGGGAAACCCGGAGGAGCCGGAGAAATTTTCACACGACCACGGGGAGAACGTGCAATATTGTAACAACTTCAGAATTCATCATTCAATAAATATCTCGGGAAGAATGAACCCAAAAACGCGCAGGAGTCATGTAGGTTCGAGGCTGCGTGTGTGCACGCTTCGTTAAGCAGATGTCCTTTCCTGTTGGTTCACAATGGCACAACAAGTTAACTGCCAAAAGTCCCACCCCCTTTTCGATACAAATCTTGACAGCGGCTATAGCAACATTTCAAACAAAACGGGCATTCATGTGTAGCGCCAAGAACACTAAACACTACGGGCAGTGCATTTTGTTACTGGAGCCGCAAATAAAACGGTTCTGACAATTCTGTGCTGTGGCACGAAGAATATGTCAGAAGGCATACAGTGCATAGGAGAGAATTAAAACATAAAAAATAACATACTCTTTGTTTTTTTCGGTAAAGTCCAGTAGACACACTTAAGCGGTTGTGCTTTCGCTACGTTGTCTCCACCTGAAGAAGGACGCTTGTGTTGCGCCCGAAACGTCGTGATTTCATTTATTTTATTAGATTTTTTTACCTACGTGACTTTACCGACAAAACTAAAGAGTATGAATCCTTGCAGTCACGAAAGCTTCAAATCTAGAATAAATAAAAAATAAACCCTCTTTAAAATAAAAAATGTCTTATTGTACATTGTAAAATTCATGTGGGTTTACTCTCCAACACACAGGTGTGCTGAATTCGTTTTGATTACGTGACAAAACATACTAATTGGCTGTGTCGGTGTGGTGGTGGGTTTAACGACACATTTATATTTACGCCATCTAAGCCAAAAAAACTTATATTATGGATATTGGTCGCTAAAGCCTACTACGTGTTAAACTAACCTGGTATTCTTTCTGCGTGTATGTTTCAATGTCTTAAAGAACGCTTCCATAGTTCACGTAACAAAAAAATCAGAGGCCCTCTGTTAGTTACACCCTACAATTGGTTACAAACCCGACCAACTACAGTAGACAAATAACGATTGACCGTTGATAGTGAACACATTCCTGCGGAGGGAGCTAGTAGGAACGTTGGGTTGCTCGGCCAATGGCCTGGGTCAACTGCGGCGTGGTGTATTCCGCAAACATGGCCGACTGTAAGGGCGGGCAAAAGCCGGCGTAAGTAGGTTAAACGTTGAGTTTTATAAGGGCACCACGGGGTGACCAGCCCCTCCCCACCCTCCCCACCCAGACCCTCCCCACCCTCCCCACCCAGCCCCTCCCCACCCTCCCCTCTCCACCCAGCCCCACCCCTCCCATTTATGGATGCACGACGGACGGGCGGACACAATAATCCCCTGTGGGCTGGTAGAACCAAGTGGTTCCAACCAGTAAAAATGTTATTTTTGTCTCTCTCGTTTTCTCAAAGTTATGTTGAGCGAGGGGTTCACGCAATAACCCGACGTCGATCGATGTTGTACGGTCAAGTGTGGACAAAGCTCCGTCTGATTGCCTCAGCTCAGAAGAAATTTGAGCGGCAATAATCCACACACAGAATTATCCCCCCCACCCCCCATTACAACCATCAAAGCAACAATATTGACTGCTACTTAATTACTCTTCTGTACACACTGAGAGTCATTTCATTGCAAACACGTACTAAAATCGATCGCTATTTTGAGCAACGAAAAGGATTTTGCCAATGCGAGCATTATTATTAGGGCAACGCAAAAAGGGGCGACGGTGGAAAACAACTCAGCAGAAATTGCCGCTTTCAATTACGTCCGTTACCCCGTGCATTAATCAACATTACATGGCGCACTACACCACGGTAATAGGAACATCTGCTCTCGAGTTGGTTGTGACGTGCGCCGACTGTTTGTGCGAGAATATTTGATGGCATCAGATTATTTTAAAAAAACACACCCCAAAAAAAGCAACGCGTTTAAGCAGCGCTGCATGATGCGTTCATGCAAAAACTGCCTCTACGGGGTTCCGTTTCATCGTCTCACATTGGGAGCCGCTGCTGCTCAACTTTAGCGTCAATGTTACGTCTCGACGCGGCGCTTTCATACTGGACGCGACGGCACGTGGAAGGTGTAACCGCAACGCGTCTTTTACGTGTGCCGCTTAAACCCGAAATGGATAGGAATAGAGAGGCATTCTTTATTCAAGGCGACCCAGACTTGCAACGGGGCGTCTTTGTTTTTTTTTCAAAATGTGCTGTGACCTGCATTAACGAGATAAATATTCCACCGGGTGAAGTAAATCAACCGCAGCATATAAATACATTTACTCCACGCACACACCGCTACCCGGTCGAATCAGCAAGCTGTGTAATGCGCTGTGTAGCGCACACAAAGACAAAGATCACCCGTATAGCCTGAACAGACTGTTGGGGCAAGTGCTGTCAGCGAGCACCATGACGGCCAGCACGGCACACGAGGGGGTGGGTGGCCAGGACCAAGCACGACCGCCTTTGTCTCCCCAGTGGCGATGTTTACACACCGCACCAGGTACTCATCTGAGGCTGAGTCGACCTTGGAGAGGCCCATGACCGGTTAAGATAATCGTCACTGGTGTTGGCTTGGAGCGGAAATCGAACTCGGTTCGCCGGGTTCATTGTGCAGCGTGCTAACCGCTGCGCCACCGCTCCCCAATGTACTGTGAGGAGCACACGCACGCATGCACACACACACCGGTTTCTACTTTGTGCTTGAGTCTGCTGTGGATGAATGCTGTTCGTGGAGGGGGCACATGTTCGTGCTATCACGGTGAGCGAGAAGGTCGGTGTGACCATTACAATTCCCAACCTCACTCTGCCACCTTGCTATGAAGTCGCACAAGCTCTTTATCGAACATATCCTAAAACCAAACTATTGTTTTTATTTTCGCAGGTAAGGCCCAACTGAGCTATACAGCTGTTTTCAGAGGCGACCTGGCCACAGATGATTGCTCAACCAAGTGGCTTATCAAGTGTGAATTTATCGAAGCCAAATACTCTAAACCCGTGTTGATTCTAAATGTGGAGCAAAAAAACTTGAGCACACGGAGAAAAATCCACGCAACAACGGGGAGAGAAACATGCAACCTCCAAATATACAGCAGGCGTCAGGATCAGGATTTAATCCACGACCTCCTGCATACCAGGCGAGGTAGTTAACATCTCCCCACCGTGACCTTCATGATGCTTGTAAGGCCGAATGGAGTGAATACCACGTCATGAGAAGAAGCCTACAAACAAACACCTTGTGAAAGACCCGACGACGCAGAAGATGCCCTAGCTTCGATCTTCTTGCGAAGCTTCGGGGCCACAGCCCCTAGACCGCATCTACTGCATACACAACGGCGGCAGCAGATGCGGATCGCTGGAGCATAATGGAAAATGTTAAAACTCTACAACCGTGGAACACACTCCGACTCAATGCCCTCTTCACAAATGCCATGCGCATGCGCATATATGTTGAACTTCTTTCGTACCTTACGTAGCCAACTGTGCCAATCGGCGGTGTGCCACTCCACTACTCCTGACCCAATCGTCTGGCTCAACCACCTCAGTGTAAAATAATAAGTAATATTTTTTTAAAAATTAAACACGCTTTAATGAAATGTACCGTACTCGTAATGGCAGAACTCCACGACTCCAGGAAGTGGCCGCAAAGCTTGCCATAGCGGACGGTGCCGTGGTGATTTACAGCCAACGTCAGTTGAGCGTGGACAATTCGACCGAAGCCGAAACATAACATATAAAAAAAGAATGTTTAAAATATATATATATTTTTTTTGATAGAATATAGTATTGTCATCAATATGACATAAGTATACCAAGTTTGCAGTCGATACAACACTGGGAAGTGGGGAAGTGAGTTAAAATTGAGTTACAAGATTTGAGGATACGACAACAACAACACAAACAGAGTGAGTTAAATAAAGGCGTGTAATCATAGCTGTTCCTCTACATCAACGTGAGCCTTACGCAGAAGAAGAAGAAACTCACTCAACACGTCACATCAGTGTTGCCAAATAAGCGATGTCGTCACAAGATCTAGCGACGCATTTTACGAGCGCATCCCCGATGGCACGATGTTGCCAAAGCAACGAGCGACAGAATCCAGAGACTATCTTGGTCGACGACATTGCGCAGATTCACTATCGAGTCTGGGTGTGTGTTAAAGATGCCGTGCCAGTCCACTGTGTACAACCCTGAGCAAGGCCGTACCCATGGAATCAACATTGGGAGGGACCAAATCTTCTAGGGGGTCTGGGGGTCTCCCCCCAGAAAAAAAATCTAAATTTGAAAACGAATTTTCTGCCATTTCCTGCCTAAAGTATTTAAGAATTCACTAACACATAGGATGGACTTTTTTATTACAATAATGTCTAATAGTGTATTGTATTACATTGCTCTGTTTTATCTTTTTTTACCTTTTCTTGTTTCATTGTATGTAATGGCAGATATTAGGGATTAATAACGTACAACCATAACCACAATCATATAAACAGAAATCTATTTTATAGCAATATATTGGGGGGGACATCTTGAGCATATTTGAATATTGGGGGGGATGTGTCTGCCCAGAGATGTGTCCCCCCCAATATATATTATAATTACGGCCTTGACCCTGAGTCCATTTACGAGTCGGTAAATGAACAAAAATGTGTTTTTACAGCAGATTAAATACATTTACAGAAAAACATGGTATAGGGTTGTTGTTGTTTTTTAAAGAAAATCAATTCCCAATCTTTGAGTTTGGTAAGCCACAGGCAGTCAATATCCTAATCAGAATCAGAATCTTTATTTATCCTGGATAATTCCGATGAGCTATGAAGCTCTTTTTCACAGATGTCCAGTAATAGAATGCAATCAAAACCTGTCCTCGTTATTGACTTCCTAGCCGAGTTTAACTAATCTTGTCGATCACCTCGCCGCGTTCGTGCCGCCGTGCCGCTTGTGTGGATATTGCGTTTGTGGCCAGAACTCTTTTGATGTCGCTCTCATCACTTCACCCCTGTCTGGCGGTCTGCTCGCATTAACTCTTTGCTTGTTTCGAGATGTCTGCAAGTTGCAGTTGCAGGGTGGCGTGACCCGTTCACCAGCTGAATCTCGAAACGCGCAAGCGGTTGGCGTTTAGAGAGGCGTAGTTGCACCATTGTTTTTTAAGGAATTGTACTCACCACAGAGATCTGTGGCGACACGATGATAGCTGGCGCAAAACTGTACCATACCCCCCCCTCCCCCCCGCATGGCCTTCTGGGAGCCTCGGTACATCTTCCGACCTAAAGACTTACCAATAAAGTTATTTTAGTTTTTCTTCCGAGTCCGTTCCGATGGTGTACACGTACGTCATTGGAACAGAATCGATGACGTACACGTATCTTCTTGGTTCTTTCGGTAAAGTCACGTAGAAGGGAAGTAATAAAATAATAAAAATAAAACATAATAAAATATTACTTCCCTTCTACGTGACTTTACCGAAAGAACCAAGAAGATGAATCCCTGCAGTCACGAAAGCTTTAAATCGAGACGTACACGTACATCATCGGAATGGGAAATGATCAAACTTCACATCGCCATGCAAATTGAACTTCCTCGCGAATCCGTTACACCCAGAACTTTGCCTCTTCGATCATACGCTTATTTTGTGTATACCATAGCAATATCCCTTGCCTGTCCTTCAAACAGATCACGAGATGAGCACCGATGAGGCACCCGTGCTCATATGCCGTTTACAGCCGTGAACCAGCGGTGTAAATGGCTCTTTCCTATTCGCAGGGGGTCAATTCATACATAAGACAATTGCTGTTGATGTCCCTACAAATTTGGACGGACGATGGGCTGAGTCAACCCCCCAACCTGGATGTGAACTCTCAACATTCGCCGCCTGCTCTACCGCTGAGCCACTCGTACCAAGATTTATTCCAAATCACACTTCTCGAAGATGTGTTAGCTATCCTAGTTGCAGCAGGCTAGTAAGGATGAGAGAAGCCTTCGGAACATAAGTTGTGTTCACCTTCAACACATTTCTGCCCACCTTTCATATTGGCACTGAGAGAACATAAAAACAATATATAAACACACTTTAGAGGCAAAGGGGTTAATAGATGTTTACACTGTGTGATGTGTGTTCAAAGGCATCTCTGCAGGAAGCCCGGGTAGTAAATGACGTTTAAATGTCACTACGAGTTGCAGAGGGCAAACACTGCCTCTATTTGGTTCTTCAGAACAACATATATATATTTTTTCCAAACTAAAACAGCAGTTTAGCGCTGAATAATGCACATAAAACATACATTATTCATCTCCTCGAGGCAAATAAAATATTTTTCTGGGAAACTTTCTTCGGAAGCACGTTGCACATTTCCAATGGACCCCTTGGATCATTTCAAATGGCAGACGAGTGAATATTTTAAAAGGCACATGTGCAGTTCTGTAATCGCTTGCTTTATCCCAACCTGCTGCTGGAAGGGCACTACAAACGGAGTAGAAAACCTGTTATCTATGCCATTGTGTATGGAATCCTCTCGAAAAGAGGTCATCAAATGTAATTTTGCAATATCCATGGGTCAAATCATTCGAGAGTGACACCACCTTTTCCACTGTATAACAAACCTGGATGTATTCCTCGGTCAGCCTCCAGGGTCTATCAAAGGCCGTGCAGTTTACTGTGATAAGAGTTCAACACTTTTACCAGTACCAGATCTATATTTTATTTTCCCATCGTAATTCCGGACTTGTATAATTCTTCATGACAGGTGCACAGCTAAATCAAGGGCATCGGCTTCAACATTAGGATTGCCACCTTTTAACCACTGCAGACCAAACCCCAGGCTTATTCCTCAGCATAGGTCTATCCAAACTGCTCAGTACACTGTAATAGAGTTCAAGACAATTGCCAATAGCAGATCAAGGTGCAAATCAATGTCTGCCACCAGAACACAGACATCAATAACCCGGACTGTGCAGGTCAAACGCGGACCAGTGGCAACCCTAATTCATCCCCCTTACTTTCAATTCCATAATTACAATAAGCGCTTGTACACACAACACAATACAGGGAAAATTACTGGAATATGGAGTGCAGGTGTGAACACAAGATCATCTACAATGCCCTGCCAGGCTTATTCTATACACAAAGACGAAGATCCCCCCGTTTCGACTTAACAGACTGTTGGGGAAAGTGCTGCTAGCGAGCACCAATGAAGGGCGCCACGGCACACGAGGAGGTGGGTGGCCAGC
The DNA here is from genome assembly GCA_014621495.2 of Entosphenus tridentatus. NCBI lineage: Eukaryota > Metazoa > Chordata > Hyperoartia > Petromyzontiformes > Petromyzontidae > Entosphenus > Entosphenus tridentatus. The sequence goes on from CM025640.2 coordinate 9,409,847, forward strand.
ACCACGCCCGGCGACCTTTGTCTCCCAAGTGGCGATCTCTACACATCGCACTGGGTACTCATTTGAGGCTGAGTCGACCTAGGAGAGGCCCAAGACTGTTGGCCGTGAGCGCGAATCGAACTCGGGCCGCTGGCTTCGCAGCGCGCAAACCGCTACGCTATACCGCTCCCCACCATTCTATACTCAACGCACGCACACATCACGATGCCGTGCGATGCAAGTGCCCCTGGGCTAACACAGCTGCAATGCTTCTGCTTCAGTATCTAGTCCGATAGAAAATGAAAAGCGAGTTGCGGTCTCAAGCGCCGTGCGAATTCCCATCCAAGTTTTTTTTTTGCGCAGTCATCAGTGGACCAGGCCAAGGCTAGGAAACCCGCTCGCCCATAAAAGACCCCCCCTCCAACCACCCCCACCAGCCACAAGAGACAGCGGCGTTCATTATTCACTTGTCTACCTCGAGGCTGGAGTCCAAAACATTCTCAAAACGATTCTGGCCGAGAGCAACGACGCTGGACTGTACGAGCCCACCGCATGCCGGGCTTGTGCCCTGCAACTTCATTTACGTTTCGACAAGTGGCTGCGATGGGCGGGAGGTAGTAGCCTTTCTCGCCGTGGCTCCACCTGTTTTAGATAATTAACGTTTTTTATTTTACCAGGTAAGGCCCACTGAGCTATCCAGCTGTTTTTTTTCAGAAGCGATCTGACCATAACAAATGATAGCTCAACAAAGTGGGCCTATCGCGTGGAAATTTATAACAACCAAATCCTCTGCTCGCGTGACGTTGATTCCAAACGTGGAGAGGAAAATCGGAGGACCCAGAGAAAATTCCAAGCGAACACTGTGAGAGAGAGGGACATGCAAACTCCAAATTTACCGGCGTCAGGGTCAGGATCGAACCCAAGACCTCCGATATTCCAGGTGAGATAGTTAACATCTCGCCACCGTGGCACCCCATAAAGATAACCAATTCCATCATGTGGGGGAAACGAAGTTTTTCATTCGCATTCAGATATGATCTAGAGAGCTAAACGCCAAAATCAAGGGCCCTTGAAGGCCCAGAAACCGATCGGACGAGATATTCGAGTGTACCAGCTAAACATTGTAGGACGGAGGATAAACAGCATAAACCACACAAACTCTCTCCTGAAGCCCTCTCGTCGTGGCTATCAGACATGGACATTGACATCTAGCTCTCGAACATATTGACACCATGGGCAAGAATAAAATAGTGGCTGCAATTCAATCACGTGCTTTCATGCGTGTGGCTCTGGGTTCCTGAATATCGTATGTGAGAAAAAAACGCTGAGAGGTGTTAGCACCAACATGAGAATGCATTTTTCAGCTTTTGAAACGCAAGGTCAATACGATGTCCCGATAAGCAGGAATGCTGAACTGTGGCCTATTGTTGCTTATCTTAAAGTCTATCGACTAATGTGTGCACAGAGCATTGTTACATCGTGATGAAATTATAATATTTACATGATAATATTAACGCTAAATTTCGATTTAAAGCTTTCGTGACTGCAGGGATTCATCTTCTTGGTTCTTTGGAGTATATTGATTACATTGATGTATTTTATATTTTAGTTTTTTTATCGGTTCACTATATGGTAGTCATTATATAGTGTAGCGTATAACCAGTTACTTAATGTTAATAGCTCAGCTTATTGGATAGTATATGGAGAACATTGATTATATTGATGTAGTTTATATTTAGTTTTTTTTCACAAAGGTGTATTATATGGTAGAAGGGCATTTGCAGTTCTTTAGAAACTACTATATTTAGTTTTTTTTCACAAAGGTGTATTATATGGTAGAAGGGCATTTGCAGTTCTTTAGAAACTACTCCTTTTTTGTTGCCCACACAATTCACGAGCTTGATACGCGGTGGTTTGGCTGCTGCAGCTCCTTACGATTAAATGTCCCTCCCTTTGCTAATCCTACATAATACACGAGCATAATATGACTTTGAGACCCCCCCCCACCACCTACACATTCCACAAGGAGTGACTAATCCCATATCTGCATTTCCATGAATATGCTTAATTTCGGTGTTGATATGTAATCTCCTTTGTCAAGGCGCTCTCCTCCCCCCGACCCAGATTAAATATTCGCTGCCAAGCTTGGCGATGTTCATTGGGACGCTGTCTTTCCGACAGCTCTGTTTCTTCACCTGAGGACGGCTGCTTGTGTTGTGGCCGAAAGGTTGTGATAATTTTTATTTCATGATGTTTTATTTTTATTATTTTATTATTTCCCTTCTACGTGACTTTACCGAAAGAACCAAGAAGAAGAATATTAACGCTATTTGTAAAATTGCAGACTGCATGGAATTCGTTTAAAACGGTGCTAGCTGAGCGGATCTCGGAAGCTAAGGCTCTATTCAGGCTGCCACTTGACATGGAGCCACGTGTTGACATACCGAGGAGCACGCAACAAGCTGAAATAGAGGATGCATGGTATCATGGAGAACAAACGGTAATACCCTCAAGAGCGTCAGTAAAATGCACACTAATCCATCGGGACTCAGATAGATGAATGTGCATATTTCATATGGAGTACCCTTGCCAATGACAGCCGGTAACCCGGCAGCATCTTTTGTTTGAAAATCGTTGACTCTGCTGGTGAAACCACTCACAGTTTGCTTCCTTCAATAAATCATGCCGCTGGATAATATTAGTCTGGAAAGCAAATATGTATGGATGTTTAACTGATTTCGCATACCGGGGGAAGACCAACAAACTAAACACTAAAGGCTGATGAACGAAAACATTATTACGTGGATGCACAATGGATTATATTAACATTTGAATTTACCCATAATGCTGCAGGGAAAGGCATAGTGAGTTGATAACAGAAACTTCAGTGGTCTCAATGCTGCAACCCATGAAAAATACATTATCATAGTTTTATTTTAATGTATTATTACCGGCATGTATTTGGCTAGCATTACTTTTTGGGTCTAAACATATTTGAACATCTATCAGACAGTAGATAGAATATGAAATCTCAACTGAAGTGCACTATTGTAATATTTTTTAACATCCACAATAATAATGTGCATGTAGCGTTTTCATATAGCTTTGCCATGTAACTAATGCCCACCGCCTCCAAGGGGTGGTCAGGGCTGACACCACTGAAATCCTTAGTTTATAATCCGGGCAGTGACTAAACTGGGCTCTCAAGCGTACAGAGTTGACTATCGCAGCCCACTCACCAATGAGAGAGAAAAAAGAAATAGAAAACAACACATTTCATTCTGCATTTAATTTTGGTTAAGTTCCGGATATTAAAATGATAAACATTGCTCATTGATCGTCATGCGACAGAGACAACTCTCTGGTGGCAAAGCGGGCAGGGAATTGCTACCCTCTACCGTGTGGACCAGAGGTCAAACTATAAGAGGCAACTCCGTGATATCAACTTCTGTGGGCCATTCTCCTACATGAAGGGTTGGCACTGCGCTGAGAAGTGTTTCCGAATGGGTGCTTCGTCTCTTGACCTGTAACCGATCAACTAATCTCTTAAAATTTGTGCATAAATAAATACAAATAAATTCAACTCCCCTGTGTCCTTCCATGATTCATGACCATTTTATTCCAGAATAAATAATTTTAGTCTCATTTATATTGTATATTTAGTATTCTCTATTTAGCTTCCTCGTCTTCTTCAAGCCATTAGCCTCAAGGATAACGTTTAAATCAAATTTGCATAAATAGAAAATAATGTATTCTATCACACACACACATCTCTGTAAGTATAGCAAGCTTCGGAATACATTTACCCTTAATCAAACCATTACATATGCAATATAAATCGTCGTGTAGTAGTTGTTGGCAGCAGTTAAGCGATGTAACATTTATGTAATTTCATTTATAGATGCATTTATGTCCGACTGCGAGCACGATCTTTATTAACCAAATACAACATTACAGCTTTTGCATTCTTGCAAGAGTTTTTTGTTCAGCATTGCCTTGTGGTGATAATTCTGACTTTTACACGGACTACTTAGCTGCCGACACATTGAGAATTTAAGTGACTATAATTTAACATAGTCATTAGCATAATTGATTATACATGGTGTGATGCTTTCAATTTGACAAGAACATATCAAAATGCTGTCATACGCATTAACGAATTACATGATAGACCATACAGGCAAGAGCAGTCATGGACAGTAATTGAGAAACGTTAGCTCATGTACATATAATTGGGTTGAGTGGGCAGTCGGGGAAGTTAAGAGGCTGAGCCACGTTGGGTGGTGAGAGGAGATCTGCGCGATCGGCCACGTGGCCGAAGGACCTCAGCACACTGTGGGCCAGCGGTGTGTGGAGTGCGGGAGTAGAGGAGCTAACAGAGGAGCGTGCGCGGCACGCGAGAGGAAACGCTGGTCCCTTATCAGGACCAGCGGGGTGTGAGGAAGAGTGGAGGAGCTGACGAGGGAGCGCCTGCGGGGAGCGCGCGAGATGACACTGGTCCGCGGAGGAGACCAGCGGGGTGCGGAGAAGAACCTAAATAAAAGACAAGCGGAGACCAGCAGTGCCTGACGGAGTCTTTTATTACACTAGTAACGAATTGGCACGTTCTGTTTACGTGACAACCCTTACTAATTGGCTGTGTCTGATGGTGGCGGGTTTAACGACACATTCATATATTTACGTAATCTAACCCGAAAAACCCGTTTTATGGACGATATTGGTCGCGAAAGCCCACGTGTTGAACTGTCTATAAAACTCTTGGAACGTCTCGCCCTGCCAACAATCACCCCCAACGCCTGCCCTTTGCGATCTGCCTACTGCCGTTGGTGACCCCGACTGAGACGGCACGAGTCAAGATCCTCAATGGCTCTCTGCCCCCTCGTCGGATTCAGGCTCTATCATCGCTCTGGGCCGACCTCAATATCCTCCACTGCTTTCGACATCATCGGCCACGCAATGTTTACCTGCCAATTTGGATAGCGTCTCGTCTAGCTGGCAGACGCTCCTTCGCGGAGATTGGAAACTCGGTCATCCTCTTCTGCCTCCACATTGTGTGTGTGCGTGTTGAGGTTCTTTCGCACCGTACGTAGCCAACCGTTCTAATCGGAGGTGCGAAGCATTGGCCACTGGAGGACCACAAGCGCAGGCGGAGTTTGACGTCTATATGTGCGTGCGCCGGGGTTCGCTTTGTCCCTCACATTAGGAATCGCGGGTAAATTTAATTCATTTATTTGCTTATTTCTAATCTTAATTGTAAACCACCAGAATACATTTATGAAGGTGCCCAGTTTGTGGGGGCCTTGCCCTCACCCCCGTGCCCCCCCCCCTCAAACTCTGCCCATGACCGCAAGGCTGTGTTCTCATCCCCGTACTCTTGTCTGTGAATGTTTCACCACATCGGTCGCCTCATTGACGATTTCAATATCAGACACTGCAACTTTGCCAACGGTGTCCAGGATCTTACAGCCATAATTGCTGCTCGGAATGTACAGAAGATGGGAGTTTGCACCTCCAATCTGGAGCAAACGTTCTGGTCGAATGATCTTCTTCTAAAAACTCATCCAAATCCAAAGTATTCTTCATGGGGACGAGGCAGCGATTCAATGCGACCACACTTCCTCAATTATTATCAATGTCTGACTCCACCATCAGTCCTCCACCCTCTCTCAAACATCCTTGATGTGAAACTTGACCGACACTCAACATCCTCTGGCACATCCAGCCAATGTTTTCCCCTCCACGTGTAGAATCAACATGTGTTTTCGAGTATTTGGCTGTTATATATTTCCACGCAATGATCCACTTCATTGAGCTGTCAATTTATGGCTTCTGATAAAGAGCTATAGAGCTCAGTGGGCCTTACCTGGTAAAATAACAATAGCTAGTAATATTCTTGGTTCTTTCGGTAAAGTCACGTAGAAGGGAAATAATAAAATAATAAAAATAAAACATAAAATTCTCATAATTGTATTATGTTTTGTTTGTATAATTATTTAAAAAAGTAATAAAATTCTCACAATTGTATTGTTTTATTTTTATTTTATTTATGATTTCCCTTCTACGTGACTTTACCGAAAGAACCAATAATATGAATCCCTGCAGTCACGAAAGCTTTAAACCGAAATAGTCAGTTAGTTGCTAATGGACCCTTCCCTCTGAAAAATCTGGCACAGCACATCCCCCAGCCTGCTTGTCGTGCCATGATGACGAACTGTAACCACCGATCGTCGCTCCTGCCATCTAGAATTCCGTCTCTTTTCTTTAGCGGCAGCAGCAGCAGCGTGTGACGTCGCGTTCCACCTTCAGGGGGCACCGAGAGATGACGCGCCTATTCGGGCAGAACCTTTGAACAGAGCTCTGAGCTGGGCTCCATTGGGGCAACGACTGCACAAAAGACACAAGATGGCGAGCATCGCACCAGGCATAATGAGTCGTGGCAGGATTCAGCAACGTCTGGAGAAGCAAGCAAATCAGCTGCAAGATCAAACTGAGCATCTTAAGAACATGCGTGTTCAGTACAGCTTTGTATGCCTGTGAGGCTTGGGAATTAAAAAAAAAAGACTGACAGAGATAAGATCCTGGCACTCGAAATGTATTGCCATAGCAGGATACTGCTGCATCTAAACTGGACCCAGAGAGTGACCAACGTAGAATATAAAAGGTTGCGCACAGAAGAAGACAACCTGATGATGCAGGCAGTGATGAGAAGGAAACTGGCACTCTCTGGATACTTATGTAGGATGGACAACAACGGGAACATTTAAAGTGCGTTGTTCCGAAAAACGGAAGGAACTGGAAAGAGAGAAAGACGTAACAGAAAATAGCTTCACCATTGGAACCTCCTTTGCCAGTAGCAAAATATGATAATTGGTTTTTTACCCGTTTATCAGTTTTGTTGCCAGATAAAAGGGTAAAGAAACAATTATCATTATCAGAGAATGGCTTGATGACGACATCAGAGATTGGTCACAGAAAGATGTGCGCACTACTTGAGCATATTGCCACTACAAGACAGAGAGGAAAGTGGAAACAAATGACGAAATGTTGCAGTGGACACCGACGGGGCCATCTGCCCATGGGATGGTGATGATGAGCGGGGTCTCCGTACCTCTGACTCACACTCAAATTTGAGTCCATTCGAGGAATTGTATATTTTCCAAAGTGTATGATTATTTTCTGTTAAACTATTAACAGGCATTCACATTATATGAAGTACAATCATTGTCATTTCAATTAAAGATTTTATATTTTTTATAACAACACACCATAAGACGGATGAATTGTAGTAGATGAGGTGTGAAACGCAGGGTAACTAAAATACACAGTGACCCCCATAGTGTTACATTTAAATTGTGTAATTTAATTTACCGGCAACCAAGTAATATAAGTGCAATAAAAAGTTTAATAATGTCGACAAGGTTTGGCGGTAAAAGGCAATTGTATGCTCTACAGCTCATTGATAATACTCCATTCTCTTTATCTGAGTCTGTAAGATAAATGTAAAGTCAATTAAGATCTTCGCTCAGGGAAACCACAGGTTTCAGCATCCAATATGTGTAGTGTATAATACGTGGGTGGCTTACCAATGTCCTATGTATGTCACGTTATACTCCTCTTCCACTGGCATACACGAGCCGTGCCAGCGCGGGGCCATCACAGCGCGCATGCTTTTCCACTGGCTATTTTCCTAGGTGAGCCAGAACCAAAACTGTGACGTACGCTGGCCACACCAGACATCTGAATTTGGCTTGGAACGAAAAGTGGGGAAATCGCTATCCGAGCTCAAAGTGGTTCAAGAAAATCGACGTCATCCATCAGGGTTGGATTTAATCGTGAAAAGTCTAAGTCACCGGTGATGAACCTTATTGGTCACAATTTGATCGATACATTGCAAGGTAGAAATAATATCTTTGTAATCGTGACAATATTGTCCGGTGGTGGAATGTTAACGACGAGAATCTTGGAATAAAATTACCACATGGCCTCAAACTAAAAAACCAACACGGATCAAGCCTGCTGTTGCAAGGATTAGCACTCAACCTTTCCGACTAACCTTTGTCTGCTTTCCAGAATATCAACGACGACCTTTATCTGCAGTATTTACACCTGTCAATGATGTTTGGAGAGGGACAAGGTTTGTTTTCCCATCAGAGCTTTTATGAAGGTGACCGGCAGGAATATGTCGTAGGTATATGTCGGCCATTTTTTTTCCGCGTGAAATACCGCATCGAGAGGAAAACATCGACGGTCCAATCTCATCGGAGGCATCAACTTTGATGTCCGACGTATCGGAACCAAAACGTCGATGTCTCCAATATAGCCATGCTCTTTTTAGTCCATCCCAAGGGTTAACTTCACCCCCCACCACCCACTCTTCCCCCTTCATCTAGTAAACGTGCCAATGTTGAGCAACGTTGGCATATGTGGTTGGAACCATTGCTACCAACATTTCTGGGTTTTTTTACTCACTCGTGTATATTAATGAGCGTGATTAGACATCGTATCTCGTGAATGGAGATGAGCATTGCCTTGAATTCCCACTCCCTACAACTCTCTTTTGTGCAGAGAGAAACTCCAGCTCTCCAACACGTGGGTTCGGTTCCTGCCACGCCTTGGCTCTTGCACGATGTTCCGACGCTTTAGTTGCTCCGTGCGCTGACTGCGAAAGATTATCGGACGCTCTCTCAAAACGATAGCGCAATTGGTTTGGTTTCCACGCGCTGATTTTTCCGTGACGACTTGCACTGTAGCCATCCGCCGTGTGCATCTATCATCGTGTTGTGCACTGTGTCACACAACACATGCGTAATGTGCTATTCATGGAAAGCTCTGCAGCAGCCGCGTCTGTCACTGAGGTTAACTTCGGGCTATATTGAGCACTGCGTAAGGAGCTGCGAGTTACATGAACGTACGGGCAGTGAGTGTTTTCGACAACACAGAATCCAGCATCTTTATTTATACTGGAGGAATGCAATGTGTATACAGTATGTGCAAGATAAAAAACCTTCACCCAAAACGATCTACGAAGAATTCAAATATAACTCAATCTTAACGATGGGATTGAAGCGGTGTCACAGGAGTGAGCACGCTGCCCTATGAACCCAGCGGCGAACTGATGAGTTTGATCCACAGCTAATATCTGAAGCTGTCTTGCATCCTGCCCTTTACCAACCTGCACTGGCCAGTGTGGTGAAGCAAGGTCAAACAACCCAAAGGACCGACACGGTATGGAGGAGACCATCATCCAGCAGTGGATTTACAGAGGACTGTATTTAGCTGTTTTGATTTTACAAAGTATTGTACGAGGATAAAATATAGCCTGGTGGAAAAGAATAATTAACATATTCCCCAGATTGTCAACTTCAATATTTGTTGTTAATAACTGTTTAACAAGCATTTTTTAAGATATGCCAAAGTTGCACTAAAAGATAAGGAAGCCCGTGACATGTAAACTATAGTACAGTAATTTTACCAGAGTACTTTTTAAAAACATATAACCCTTGTGACTTACACAGCAATCTGACATTTTTTTGTTTTCGCAAGTACACTTATTATAGTATAAAAGCAATTTCAAAAACTGCACTTGTTTCAATGGAATTACTGTATTAACAAAACCCATTAAGTAAATGGTGTATACTGTATATTTAAAAATATATCTTGGATTTGGAATTTTCAGCCTTTTGTGAATCCACGACTGGATTTCTTTGGAAATCCACCACTTATGCTTTCCTTTCCTATACCTTGCACTCCGATCGTGTTTTGTATTGTTTGTTTGTTGTTGTTGTCATAACTGTCCGACCCACACCTACTGGACATCTGTGAGAAAAAAAAAACTCCAAATCTCATTGGATTTCTCCAGGAATAAATAAAGATCCTGATTCTGGATGCAGAAGGTCTTCACACAATCCTGTACGGTCATGGACGTTGTTTGACCATACTTCACCATTCTGGTCTCATGGGTTGGTGAAGAGGGGAGAATGTGCCAGGGAGCGATTCGGATATCATGTAATTTGGTGCGAGTCATGGCCAGAAATAAAAACTCAGGTAAAAACCAATTCGCCAAATACAACCCCTTTTCACATTTTGATAGCGTTTCATTTTTGTGAGCGCTCAACGACGGACCTGCATCGTCTAACAAAAATCGGTGCTGTTCTCGAGAGAACTGATAGGTTTCTCTCAAATCAAACAGCGAGTAAAGAAAACAAAATACCAAGGAGAAGGCTGCTTAACAAAATAGGAACATGAGACTAGAGAACATCGACCGTGTGTGGATTGATGCGCGGTGTTGAAAACATAATAACTACACGGCCAGCTATCTAGCATATACACATCTTTCATCATCGCCGGTATTAATAATCTCTGCGCCAGGTCACGCTGATGATGCACCTCCGACAAGTGGCACCACTGCATTTAGCCACGCGTGAAGTGTGCTGTAAATTGAGAGCCCCCTGCAGTTAAGTGGTTGTGGTTGTTGTACTTTAAGGGCGTCTGGATGCTACCTTAGATGGGCTTCCCCTCCCATTGGAAACGTGATAAGCTGGGCGAGTGTAAATATCACTGCGCGCTGGGAGCTGGGACGATGCAATATGGTGCTGCCCTGCAATTGCTTGCTCACGTGATCACCATAGGAGTGGGTGGGGGGGCTCCACAAGAGGGAGCTCTTGAGAGACACTTTTAAAGGTGTTTTTTTTTTGGCCTACTCTTCCACGCTGGCTAGATGTCTTGGAAGAGGTGGGAGTTCCCGCGCTGTGCCCCACTGCACGTGACCTTAATTTAGTAAACCTGCACTGTTTTTCTTTTCAAATGCCACGTGCAGGGAGGCTCAAGCTGTCGACCCTTTGAATTGCAACTTTCAGTGTGCCGACGATTACGCCACGGTATCATCCTGGGTTGATTGTAAACAGCACCAAAATACTATATTATACTCGTAGGAACCTCCTGGTTACACCAGCCCACAGGGGATTATTGTGTCCGTCCGTCCGTCGTGCAGGGAGGGGCTGGGTGGGGAGGGTGGGGCTGGGTGGGGAGGGGAGGGAGGGGAGGGACTGGGTGGGGAGGGTTGGGTGGGGAGGGGGGTGGGGAGGGGCTGGGTGGGGAGGGGGGTGGGGCTGGGTGGGGAGGGGCTGGTCACCCCGTGGTGCCCTTATAAAACTCAACGTTTAACCTACTCACAGCGGCTTGTGCCCGCCCTCACAGTCGGCCATATTTAAGGGAATACACCACGCCGCCGTTGACCCTGGCCATTGACCGAGCAACCCAACGTTCCTACCAGCTCCCTCCGCAGGAATGTGTTTTCGAGACGCAATGGAGAACTGTCTATATATATACATACTGAACCACACAATTGTATTGGCATTACATTGTTCACGTTTCAAGTCGATGTAGCTGCCATGCGTACGCAGGCACTTTAGAAGAGAGCGAAATCAAGTTTGAGTAGAAGATACAATTATTGCACGAAGGCTATTTCGGATCCATCAAGTATCTTTATATGCCAGCAGTGAAATATCATTAATTCAATTTCGCATGTGAGTAATTCGTTCAATTGAGTTTGCTTAACCAGGTGAGAACACTCGAGCCCAGAATGGTTCCAACTGCAAAAGTTACCCGGGTCACCAACAGGGCAAAGCTAAACAATACATCCGCACGAAAACAATTGTTTTGCCTCACGAGGAACAGTAAATATTACAAACAGAATTCCCTGCCGTGCAATGCCGGCGCGGGCAGATTAACCCCGGACTGAACATCAGCACAAATTACAAAACGAAGCATCAGAAACATTACAAAACAGATATAGGGTGACAATAATGTGCACGTGTAAACATATATATATATGTGCTGTCAAATGCGAGACTGCAGTTCTCATTTGAAAAATAATCGGCAGCTCGGCATTAAATTGTGATTTAGGTGGGAGAGTGACCAAAGGCATTTGTGAAGAAATGGAATTCCAGGTGGTTATGGCAATAACAGAGAGTGAGTGACAACCAGGTGAGTTTTTACGTCCTCGGTAAAGTGATATTTTAGTGCTGTGTTACGCCTGAGATGTTGAGGTCCTTTGGTCCTGAATGAACACTGTGGAAATGGTTAGGGACTACGTTCTGCATGTATGCATTAAATATTAACATGGCCCCAATGAATCTGCCTCCGAGTTTAAATTAACGGTGATATCCAGCCGCGGAGTAAAGGCCACGTTGGTGAGTGGGCAGTGGTGGCTCTGCACGTGACTTGTAGTAATCCAACACTGTGGAGGCCGCAGCGATGGATGGTGGGATCACACAAAGGTTTGTAGTACCCCTTCCCCTGAGGTGCCATATCCAGGCTTGCCAAGAGAAGGCAGTACAGCAAGTGGACTAATCGCCATCTGTTTCCATGTGTATGGAGATGGAGTGTTTAATAATAATAAAAATATGAAGTAATTTATATTTTACCAAGAAAGGCCCACTGAGCTATGTAGCTCTTTTTCAGAAGCGACCTGGCCACAAATGATAGCTGGACGAAGTGGATTAGTATGTGGACATTCATAGCAGCCAAAAACTTTAAACATACGTTTCTAAATGCGGAGAGAAGACCGGAGGACCCGGATAAAAAGCCACACGTCCACGGGGTGAACATGCAAACTCCAAATATACAGGCATCAGGGTCAGGATCGAACGCACGACCTCCTGCATACAAGGCGAGGGAGTTAACATCTCGCCACCGTGCGCCCCTGTTACCACCCTCGCGCGCATCAGTTTTCTCCGGCTGCTGCGGTTTCTTCACATGCGTATAAACACTAATCGTTAATTGACTGAAACATTCTCAATATAAAAAAACAATGCAGCCGCAGGACGCTCCCGAAAAAAATTTAGACGATTCAGTGTGGCTCTCCTGGACAATAATAACGATTATTAGTAGTAATAGTATTGTACATTGGAGTAGTTCGTTTTCAAGATACAGTATTAGGTAGATTTAAAGATAATATCTCCTACATCCAAAATGTAACTATATTGCAAAGCAACTATGTCGAAAAATAATTGGGAATCCTGACAATAACCAAAAAAATGCCACGCACTGGGTGGCACATATACGATACAATACAGTTCTGATTTATATCGCGTCTAAATACAACTGCATCTCGGGACAATAAAGCACAAGGGGTGCAATTTACGTTATTTGGCAGCCTCCTCGCGGATCCAACAAAGCAAGTGGCTCATCTCCAGCCAGACTGCTCCATCCCATTCACATCGTGGCTTGGGGGACACTTAGCAAGTCTGCCAAATATTCGCTAATGTATCTCCCCCCCCCACCCCCACAAATAATCATGAGCCATGCGCTCGATAGCCCCCACAAGCAACACCGTCCCGATGCCGCCGTCATGAGCCCATCAAGGTGGCACACCGCAAAGCGGCAGCGCTCACCAAAGTAGCTTCGTGGCTGGCTGCTGGCTGGGCTCCTCTCTGCCCTAACAAACAGGGCCAGACTGTGATTGCCTGCACTGCAGCTGGGCACACTCTGTCACTCTCCCAGGCTCAGACTGTGATTGCCTGCACTGCAGCTGGCCACACTCTGTCACTCTCCCAGGCCCTGGCTGTGATTGCCTGCACTGGAGCTGGCCACACTCTGTCACTCTCCCAGGCTCAGACTGTGATTGCCTGCACTGCAGCTGTGGCCACATTCTGTCACACTACCAGGCCCGGACTGGCCCATGGGACAGCAGTCCATGGGGTAAATTCCCGGAGGGCCGGTCCATTCCAAGGGCCGGTGGGCCGGTCTGTGTGGTGTATTTTCCAAATGTGATCAGAGTTTAAAATAAATTTGAATATTTCATTACCGCTAATGTGTACGCTTCATTGCTTATTTACGCTCTCAGCCGGTAATAAGTCTGCCATATTTGGCAGCCCAAAAGATGATTCCTCACTGGCCCATTTGTTCTTTGGATCCAGCCTAAATGGGCCACTGAGATTGCATGGCAACATCACGCGAATACGTCGTCACATCGCAGATCTGACGACCAGTCCCCAGTTTGTCGCACAACCCATTTGAATAAGTAGCTTGAATTTGGGCCAGTGTGTTAACAAATGCCTGGGCCGATTTTTGTTGTCCCAGTCCGTCACTGCCAACAAGAACTCAATTGTTTAAATAATTATTGTACATTTTCATGTAATATTGTAATGAATATTGTATAGTAAATAAAACATAAAATAAAGTAAGATGAATAGAAAAAAATCTGTTTATTTTCACTTATGTTGAGTCCCGACGCTGGATTGCTTGTCGGAAGGGGGGCAATGAGTCACCATATACATGGGGCAAGCGCGCACGCACACACACACAAACACACAGGCAAACACATACACAAACGAAAACGATCCCTCGTGTATCCTTCACAGGCTGTTAAGACAGGTACTGTTAGCGAGCAGCGTCTATGAAGGCCGGCACGGCACACGAGGGGGTGGGTGGCCAGCACCACGCCCGACCGCCTTTGTCTCCCCAGTGGCGATATTTACTATATCCTGCACCAGGGACTCATTTTAGACTGAGTCGACCTTGGGGAAGCCCAGGACCCATTGAAAGAATCATCAGTGGTGTTGACAGCTGTCTCTTATGTTGTGCTGCAGAGCAACAGATTCTCTACCAGTACGATGAATAAAATATCTTGAAAAAATGTTTATCCTTTTCAAGCCACGGTGTTTTGAACGAATGTGTTGAGTTTTTTTGTTGTTTGCACACCCTGCAAAAACAGCAGCATCACCACCAAATCATTTGTCATACCGTCTCCACGTGTGTCTCTCTTCTGCTTCCTCTCGGTGTCTCTGTATCGCTGCGTCTCTCCTCTCTCTGCCTCTGTCCATTTCTCGTTACACTCTGTGCGTGCCGCTTCTCTCTGTGCTTTCTCATGTTGTATTTAGCTTCATTGAGGCAATACATTCGCACAAATTATACAAAAAACGAGAATCAATACGAAAGAGACAGTTAATAAGCAAAACAATTTCCGTGTTTTTGTGTTCCCCTTCCCCAATATATTGCACGGATCATGTCATCATCATACCAAGAGACGAATAACACATTCGAAATCCGAAATGAATCCATCTCTCTCATTAAGGTAATTCCCATTTGCGAATCGCCAACAATCATCAACCTCCTATTTGCTGCTTTCATGCTTCCATCGCTTGCCATGTCGTCCTCAATCATGTTTGTGGTCGTGTTCTCTGATTTTCCCCCACGTGTCACAATGTATTTCACTGTACGTTTGTTGAACTTCTTTCGCACCGCACGTAGCCAACCGTGCACATCGGAGGTGCGAATAATGGGCCATGGAAAGCATTTTTCCACTGGACTTCTGAAAAAAACACTTCGAGTGGCCTTCTTAAGCTTCACGCAGTAAAGAGCGCACACTGAGAACGTTCCACGATTCTCAGACCGATAAGTTTAATCCTCAGAGCTGTGATTTAATCAAATAAATGTACTCAATTCAATTATGGCTTTTTGGGCATCATTGGTGACCGGATAGAGTCTATTGACTCACTCTAATTGATGACCTGCTGGTTTAATCACAGGCAGCTGCCCAGATTCCGACTCAGGAGCTCAGTGGTGCCAGCTCGGGTACTCTGACCTCTTGACATCTGAGCCACCCACAGCTGCGCACGTATAGCAACACTTGTTCATATACTGAGCCTGATTAGCAGCATTGGGTGAATCTTTAAACTTGTTGGCTCAAATGTGTTTTTGGGGTTTTTCGAATAACTATCGAGGCACTTTTAAAAGAAAAGAAAAAATAATTCCAGCAAAAAATGCCACCAAGTGAATTCTTTCGGCGAGCCATCGAACCTTTTGGCAGGCCATCGAACAAAGACGGCCACTGCATCGAGCACTTTGGGATACGCTTCTGCAGGCGTCTGGAACGCTCTTCCTACCGATATTAAGAAGCCACTGGAGCTATGCACTTGTAAATCATCTCGATTGAAAATGTATTTCTTTCAAACTGCTTTTTGTGTTTAGTTTGTTGTCCTTCCCCCCACCTCTGATGAGCACGGTTGGCCACGTACGGTGCGAAAGAAGTTCAACATACATAAAAAGTCATTTACCATAATTATTTTTATTTAAAAGTGGCAAATAAACTTTAATTCTAGATCGTTTATACATGTGAAAAGTTGTTGAAAATTAAAGGCATAATTTTTTAGTAGGAAAGGCAAAGTGATTTTTGGTCTGTTCAGACGTAAAACTATTAAAAGAAAGCAAATTCAAATTCATTTACAGAAATTATGTGTATAAATCTCAGCGACAGTATTTCCAGGGGAAATTGTCGATGAAAGTAAACCCTAAGGGAATTTATGCTATTTCCATGACAGGAAAATCCGTAGAAAAGGTATTCCATGACATTGTATCATACAGCAGCAAATGTGAAGTCAATCTGGTGTCATGCAGGGTCTCATTAATCACTTCATTTTGACAAGAGACATATAAATCTGACAGCAGCATTAGACCATGGCATTGTCGCTGCTTCACAATGGCCCAGGTGGGTGATGCTATTGCGATGCGATGCCATTTCACGCGTAGAAGTTTATATTCAGAAAATTCATAATGTGATCAAATTTACGAAAAAGAAAAAACGCATGATAAATTACAACTGCACAATATTCTGATGTCATTGTGTCACATTGTAGAATGTACAAATCAGAAGTTAGACGGTGCAAATTTCTCGCAGTCCTAATTACCACTACAATACTTATATTTGTATCGTTCCATTTCATATGGCCTGCGAACTTAATGCAGTGAAGCCTATATTGGCAAAGTGGCTAGAGGTGGCAGTATGGTACAACAATAAATTATTGTATGCATCTGTGTGGCGCTTTTGAGTGCTTTTATTTTGAGTTATTTTCCAAAGATTCTGGTTTCCTCCCACTTGTGCCAAATACTCAAACGTGAATTAAACCCAGACATAAATTAAACCCAGACATTAATTGAACCCAGACATTAATTAAACCCAGACATGTATTGAACTCAAACCTGAATTAAATCCAGACATTAATTAAATCCAGACATTAATTAAACCCAGACATTAATTTAACTCCAACATGAATTAAACCCAGACATTAATTTAACTCAAACATGAATTAAACCTAGACATGAATTAAACCCAGACATGAATTAATCCCAGACATGAATTTAACTCCAACATGAATTAAACCCAGACATTAATTTAACTCAAACATGAATTAAACGCAGACATAAATTAAACCCAGACATTAATTGAACCCAGACATGAATTAAACCCAGACATTAATTTAACTCAAACATGAATTAAACGCAGACATGAATTAAACCCAGACATTAATTAAACCCAGACATTAATTAAACCAAGACATTAATTTAACTCTAACATGAATTAAACCCAGACATTAATTTAACTCAAACATGAATTAAACGAAGACATAAATTAAACCCAGACATTAATTGAACCCAGACATTAATTAAACCCAGACATTAATTGACTCAAACATGAATTAAACCCAGACATTAATTAAATCCAAACATGAATTAAACCCAGACATTAATTGAACTCAAACATGAATTAAACGCAGACATGAATTAAACCCAGACATGAACTAACCCCAGACAAGAATTAAACTCAGACATTAATTAAACCCAAACATGAATTTCAACTCAAACATGAAGTAAACTCAAACATTCAAATGCCATATCCTGCAGAAAAAGTCTTGAATTTTGCTTTCCTCGATGAAGGGCATTTCTATTACATGAACCGAGGTACTGTCTTGCTTAAAAGTGGACGCAATAGTTTTGGGTTTTAACACAGAATATTGCGCTTTAAAACATGTTGTTCATGATAAACATGTCATGGACAGACAAGTTACATATTCTATCGCAAATAGCAAGGTACAAACATAATATTTAAAAAAATATTTTGAGAAAGCCAAGTTATATATCTTGTGCATGTAATTAGAAACAACAGACTGAATATAACATTGTGACCAGATGAATTATAGGTGCAAGAAGCCGAGGAATAAAGTGAATTAAGTACATAAGAAATTTGAAAAATTAGATGCAACTGCGAGTATTGAATGCGAAGTTCTTGGAAGGCAATGATCGCTAACGTATTTGATGAAGAGCACGGTGCAGAGATAGGGATAGATTATTAATCACTGCCTTGGTAGCAGTGTGTGCCATAAACCACACAGATCCCCACTCACTTACTGCAGGGTTTTCATTAAGCTATGCACACAGCTCGTTAATGTACTGTAGAATTATCATTATTATTTTTATCAAACTCAGAATCGGCATTCAAGGCAGAAAAACAACAGCAAGAACAGTACCAGACGACACAAAGACAACCCATGGTCCCTGAATAAAATTTAAGTTACAAATTATATTTATCACTTCGGTTGCATGTTTTTTTTTATAGATTTCCCTTCCATAGAGTTACGGGTGTGTCCGTGAAGCCGTCGAGTGCTACATTCTAATGTACTGTAAGTCATCACCATCAGCCATGTTCTATTCACTGCTGGATGAAGATATCCCCATGCCATCACCATCGCTCATGGTCTTGGAGTGCAATAATCCATTTATTTCCTACACAATAGCCGATTACACCACTACATAGGATGTATATTTTTTTACAATGATCATAGGGAACAGAACGATTGAATACGTAGAAGCTAACCAACAAAATGAGCAATTTAAGTTTAGGAAAGGTTTCTCTACCATTGGCCACATGCATTCTATCATGCAGATTTTGGAAAACGACTAATTAATATAAAATATTATGTCCAGCCTTTGTAGCCTCAGTGGAACTTGATGCAGTTCTCCAATCTCTCACAAACCAAGACCAAAATAAATTATTTAGAAATAATAAAAGCCATTTCTAAAAATGGAACAGCTCACACTGAGACCACATGAATAAAATAGTCAGACAAGGAGATGCACTTTTCCCAACGTTATTCACAAACAAAACTGACCGATTACAACAACCTCGTACAGAAAATGACAGACGATCTTAATAAAGAACCCTTCATTCAACTAAATAAGGCAGATGAGAGCAGTTTAGGGTGATTTTGGAGCAGTGAAGGACTGTAATTTTGAAAATCTAAATAACAGTATGCCAAAAGGAAGAAGGTTTACACAAGGTGAACTTTTCTAAGACATATGGATAAAACATGGACGTTGACAAAAGATTCGAGAAGCTATACCATGAACAGAGCATAGGAGTTACACTGAGACTGGAAGATAAACACGTGGATAAAGTGAACATACAGCAATATCACAATCTAAAAAAATATATATTTCACCAAGTAAGGCCACTAAGCTATGAAGCTCTTTTTCAGAAGCGACCCGGCTACAAATGGTAGCTTGACGAAGTGGATGATCATCATGTGGACATTTATAGCAGCCAAATACTCGAAACCAGCGGTCCCCAACCTTTTTGGCACCAGGGACCGGTTTCCTGGAAGACATTTTTTTCACGGACCTGGGTGGGGGGGCATCATTGGGTCTTTCCCCCTTTTCAAAGAAGCTCTCCAGCGACGTTTGTTTTTTACTCATTTTAGCTCGGGGTTAGCTCGTGACTCTCACCAGGGGTTACTTTGGAATAGGAGAGAGACCACCCCTGATCGAGAAATTTGCTTCCAGTGCCAATGCTGTGTGTGTAGATGAGACCGACTATATCCAGTCAATACCTTTCCACCTTCTCCACCAGCTCCTTCCCCCCGTGACGTGACATTCCACGTCCCAGTTGCGAGTGTCCATTGCCAAGGTCCAGTCTGTCCGAGACCATCCCTCTCCCTGCCAAAGTGGCATCGCTCCCGCCCCTCATCGATCTTCCTGCGGATGGTAGGCCCACAGGACGGTGCCACGTAGCCATTTCGGGGCTGGACTCGTCCAGGTTACGTGGGGTCACCCGGCCACCAGGGGCTTGCCGGCGAACACCACCCCCAGGTCTGGCTCCAAGGAAATGTAACGGAATACCTTGTCCGAGTGAGGTTCTCAAATTTTTATATTTCATAACAATTCATAAGGGGCTTTTGTTTATACCGTTATTTGACTGGAACCTCCTCCCAGACCTGTTTGCCAAATGAGACTATACCAGGAGTACAAGGCTCCAGGCGACATCGCTCTGAGGGTCATTGGAACACATAAACCCCGCCACCACGCAGTGCCGGATTACCCTAGTATCAAAGTAGCTACATATGCTACGGGCCCCGCACTTTCAAGGGCCCCACGCGAAATGCTTTCAAGCTATCAATTCCGGTTCAGTGATTCTGAAATTGCTCTATTACTATAGTACTATACTGCCTTCAACTTTCATGAACGACTGGGTGTTATCTGGCTGTATAACTAACGGAACAATACAATTGCTTTACTATGCAAGTAAAGAAAATATGTTTTAATATTTGTGTTTTTATTTTATTTAGGGTCCCTTTATAACATACGCTACAGGCCCCGCACTAGTTTAATCCGGCACTGCCACCACGATAAGGTTACGATCCTTCGGTGGGGCCGAAACGTCGCCTATTATTCACGTCTTTCCTTTGAGGCCACAATGTTATCGAAGAATGCGTGAGGTTTGCGTTAATTCTGCTTGCGTGGGCTCTGCGCTCTCTCTCTCTCTTTGACTCGAGGCTCGTGACGTCGCCTCAGTGCAAGTTGGCAGCGCGCCAGATCGGTCATCATCATCTGGCACGTGCGGGAGAGAGGGGGGGGGCGATCGAGGCGAGCGCTTATTCATGCGCGCACATTTGTCCCGCTTACAACATTGCATCATTACTCATGTGGTGTGGAAGGGTGTGCATTGGTTAGCGTGTGTGCGCTACGAACCCGGCGACCCGAGTTCTATTGCCGCTCACGGCCAACACCCAGTGACGATTATATGAAACTGTCCTGGGCCTCCCCTAGGTCGACTCAGTCTCAATGAGTACCTGGCGCGGTGTGTAAACATCGCCGCTAGGGAGACAAAGGCGTCCGGGCGTATTGCTGGCCACTCACCTCCTAGTGTACCGTACCGGCCTTCATAAGGTGCTCGCTATCAGCACTTGCCTCAACAGTCTAGTAAGGGAGGCTGTACGGGGGTCTTTGTCTTTGTTGTGGGAGCGGTGGTGCAGCGGTTAGCGTAGATGTATTCCCATTCACGACCCCAAAAATAGGTAATTTAAATTGAAACTCAGCCTTAAATGAGTGCTTGGCGAGGTGTGTAAACATCAGCACTGGAGACAAACGCGATGATCGGACGTGGTGTTATTCAACCACCCCCCATGTGCAATGTGCCGGCCTTCATAGGTGCTCGCTAACAGCACTTGCTCCCAATAGTCGGACGAGGGATGGACGGGTGATCTTCGTTTTTGTGGAGCGTGTAACAGAAAACATGCGTGATTCAAAACTCTATTTCATAATAATAGGCTATCCATGTTTAACGGGTTCATCGTTTATACCTACCGTCTTCATCATTTCAATTACACATTATTCAAAGGCACTAATAGGCCGCGCTCGATGCCATTTCTGACGAAAGGTTATAATTAGCGTAAAGTTGTATGTATATTTACATTCGTTAATTGGTGAATTCATTACAAGGGAAACCCTTTCTAGGATTGAGATACAGTACTCCTCCTGGGCCGCATATCTCCAATAGGTTTTAAACGGTTACGCCGTAAAATACCAATTTGTCTAACACTACACCACTCGCATTGACAAACGTGGTGGTCAAAGTGCCCCCCCCCCCCATCCTCCCCATTGCCGGGGAGATGGAGCCGTCATCCAAAAGTGCATTACCAGAGACTTGTATCCATGCCTACAACGTGTGCATGAATACGAAAAGGCAGAATCACGCGTGTAGCCTCTGGCAGAGCAATTGCCATCGTAAACACGCAACGCGACGTGACGGGGGCGGACAACCAACGACGTTTGTCATTTTTGTTCACGTGGACATTGCATATCTGGTGGTTTATTTAGGCTGAGTCGACCTAAGAGAGGCACAGGAGAGATGCGCACGTAAACCATATGTGGGGGGTTGGCGAGATCGAGGTGGGGTCGGTGGGCAGCACTGCTTCAGATATTAACTCGTGCCACGTTCAGCACCTCGCGACGCGAATGGAACTTTGTCAAGGTGCATTCTGGGTTCTTGGCGGAACGCGCTAACCGCTGCGCCACCGCTCTCCGCAGCAGGGCACAAACATCATACGCAGTACAATACAAAAAAAACAACGTTGCTGCTTCGAATACTGGACTATTAGTGCAATAAAGTTAATTTAAAACCGCATAATTGGACGCGAAATGTATTTTGTCTGTCAGTAAGTTAGTTATGTTCGGTCATTTCTATTTACACATTATACGTTACCAAACATAGTCAAATACTGTATACGCTAAACATTGTGTGTATACAGTGTGTATATATTTAGATATATAACAGCAGTGGTCCTAAGATAGACTGCCTCTCGCCATACGGATGTGGAATATCCACTGATGACTGCACCCCGATGACTCGGGACCCCTGAATGGCAAACAACGACACTGAGATTCGGGACGACGACGATGATGATGACGACGACGATGATGATGACGACGACGACTACGGCGATAAACTTCGACACTAACCGTAGCAGACAACGGCCACCACCGACCCAGCCTGTGCAGTCGCGTACCAATGTGAACAGATGGCACACGACTGTCGCAGACACGCGTAACTCGTTTCAGACGATAAATAAAGGCCACCTTATGAGCCGTCCGGTTTCGCTCTTCGACTAAAAACCTCGTCTCACAGAAAGGAACGGGGTTGGTGGGGGTGGTGAGGAGGAAGCGAAGTTTAACACGACTAGAGCTTTCGCGAGCAATATTATTCACAATAAAGGTTTTTTTTAGTTAGACCGCGTAGATATGTGTCGTTAACCCACCACCACCCGACACAAACAATTAGTAAGGTTTCTCATGCGAACACAAACGTGCCGATGAAGTCACTGGTTCAGCGCACCGGTTGTGCGTTGGAGAGTAAGACCCACTCGCATTTACAATGCACCCACGTTTCCCCCGGTGATTGTCAACTCTGGCAAGATCGCTCGATGAAGCCCGCTGTAATCGCCAGCGAACACGTTGCGCTCTTAATTGTAAATGTCGTTGGTTTTACTCGACGCAGCACCCAGGCGGTGTGCTGAAGTCGAAACTAATGAGTTCAGTTCACGTGACAACCCCTCACTAATTGGCTGCATCGGGTGGGTTTGGTGGGTTAACGACACATGTATATTTACGCGATCCAACTCCACCGCCAAAAAAACCCCTCTGTATTATGGAAGCTAAGCTATTTCGAAGCGAGAGAGGAAATCCAACTCCCCCCGCCTCCCACCTCCCGTTAAACGTGGCATTAATCGGACACGCTCATCCCAAGAGTGGGGGTAGAGGGGGGAGTTAGACGCAGCCTGCCTACTCAGTCGGCTATAAACGCCGCTTCTCTATCCCAGCGTTGCTCAAATTAGTTATCGCCCAGAGCTCCCTTCGCAACCCCATCCACGTAGACCCCCTCCCCCCCCTTCTCTGGTTCATATCCCCTCGGTTCCAGCCCCCCCTCCTCCACCCACCCCGCCGCCCCCCCCACAACCAACGCGCTAAAAGGACCACCCGACCATCACCACCACGACCGCCCCAATACGATCGCGGCGTGGTTGATATCGGCAGCTGTTGTGTACGGGGAAGAGGCTTTGGGTGGACGAACGCTGCCCCCCGGCCGCAGTTTCCTCGTCCTCCGTCTTTGTCTTCATTCTGTAATCATCACCCACCCGTCAACCCTTTCTCTCTTATCTCTCTCCCCGCCGCGGATCCAGGCTATTCACGCTTACAAACGTCCGTGTATCTCTCTCCACGTCCCTCCCTCTCTCTCTCTCTGTCCACCCTTCCCGAACGTTAATCGTATTCATTCCTTAATGTCCACGGTTCAAAAATGTTCGTATAATCTGTGTCCACGTCTCTCTCGCTGTCTCTCTCGCTCATCCTTCCCCTTCATCTCTGGATGTCCACTGTCCCGAACGTCGCTGCGTCTCTTTCCCCTCTGCCTCTCTTTCCCCTTTCCACCTTCCAATCCTGCTGCTGTGCTTGCGTCCCACTCTGAACACCACCACGCAGCCGTCTTTGTTCAGATCCAGACTGCCCCGCTCGCTTTCCTCTCCACACCGCTCTCGTCCCGTACCTTCGCGTCCTCTTCACCCTCCCCATCCTCCTCGCTCAAATCCTCTACTTTTAAAACGGATTTCTCCCCCCCCCCCCCCGCACACACACTCTCTCCATCCCATCTCCCCACAGCCCGTCTGCCTGCCACTTGCTCGGCTCCGATCTGATGTCCGAGGCGCCCCAGACCCACAGCACGCAGCCGCCCGCCCCCCTCCTCCCTCCCCATCCCTCCCCAACCGCATAGCCAGACCCCCCCCACCACCAGCACCACTCCCTGCAGCGTAACCCCACTTACTCGCCCCGGTCATCCCCCGTAAGCGGCACTGTGATGCCTCCGTCTCCACTGGACGGACGCCTTCTGGTGGCCGCCTCTTCGTACAGCCGCTTTAGCAGCTTCATCAGCATCACCAGCAGCAGCGGCGGCGGCGGCGGGAGCGTGATCACAAGCAGCAGCAGCAGCAGGACAAGCAGCAGGAAAAGCAGCAGCGTCAACAGCAGAAACGTGCTCACATCTCAAACGCTGGCGACCCAGCAGCAGCTGAGATTCAAGCAAACGTCTCGTCGTCGCATCCTTGCGGTCCACTCGAACGCCACTACAGCAGCGGCAGCATCAATATCAGCAGCACCAGCAGCAGCAACAACTCCAGAAGCAACATCGTCACTATTAACAGCAGCAGCAGACATTCGCCGGCAACTCCAGGAGCTTGGCGATAGTTGTCCCACACCAGGTGACGAGCAGCGCTCCATCAACTCCACCGTATTCTGCACCACCACCACAACCACCTCCACCACCACGGTCCACTGCCAGGCGAGGCAGATCAGCGTCAGCTACACGCGGTATATGCCCGCCACCAGGAGGGGAGGTCCCATTCGCTCGCTGTCCTGTGGATGCGGCGGCCCCAGCAGCTGTTGCGCCGGCAGCGGCAGCACGCCCAACGCGACGTCGTGCGTGGAGCGCTCAGCGAGTGCCGACGTAGCCGTGGTACCGTCCGGACGCCCGGGGCTGGGATTCCATCATCATCACCACCATCACCACCATCAGCAGCTGCAGCAGCAGCAGCAGCAACTTCAACAGCAGCAGCAGGATCACCACCATCACCATCGTCTCCAGCATCAGCACCTGTTTCAACACCACCAGCATCAGCAGCAGCAGCAGCATCAGCAACAGCAGCAACACAATCATCTGCATTATCATCATCACCATCAACAGCAGCAACAGCAGCAGCAGCAGCAGCCGGCAGTTTTGGCCTTCTTGCCGTCCACGAGTGGACACTATGGACCTGAGGGTGGCAGAGCATTGGGTCAGCAGCAGATCAACATCTGCCCGTCGTGCTCACGCCTCCTGCGGGACTCGCAGCAGCAGCAACAGCAGCAGCAGCAACAGCAGCAGCAACAGCAGCATGGCATCGGAGCCGCTCGAGTCGGAAGCTCGGTGGTCGGTGCCTCCAAAGGCTCGCTGTCTTCCACGCTGGCGCAGGACGGCAAGGGCACCAGCAGCAGCACCAGCAGCAGCACCACCAGCAACGCGAGCGGGGCCATCTCCGACCATCAGCCGCCGCTCGCCCACCGCAATTCGTCCGCATCGTCCGCGGCCGCGTCATCGGCGTCTTCGGCTTCGTCGTCGTCGACGACCACCCCGACCAAGACGTCGTCGACTGTGTCCTCGTCCTCGTCCTCCTCGTCCTCCCCCTCCTCCCAAGCGGAGCCGCCGGGAGCGTCGGCGGTGCGAACCATCTGGCCGAACGAACTTGCCAAGAGGATCGCGAGGGCCACGGCTTTGAACAGGCGGAGTCATCAACACCACCAGCAGCACCAGCAGCAGCAGGAGAAGCGCCGAGCGGGAGCCAGGCGCTTCGAGCAGACGCGGGGCGACGACGACGCGCCAGACGATGACGGCGTCGTCGAGGTCGGAGGAGCCGGTGGACCGGTGATCATCGACTGCAGGCCCTTCATCGAGTTCAACAAGAGCCACATCCGCGGCGCCGTGCACATCAACTGCACGGACAAGATCAGCAGGAGACGGCTGCAGCAGGGCAAGATCACGGTGCTGGACCTGCTGAGCGCGCGAGGCGGTGGAGGAGGAGGAGGAGCGCACTTCGGCAAGGAGCGGGGGGACATCGTGGTGTACGACGAGGCGACGAGCGAACCCGCGTGCGTCCAGACCTCGCAGCCGCTCCTCCTGGTGGTCGAGTCGCTCCGCAAGGAAGGCCGGGAGCCGCTTATCCTCAAAGGTAAAGGAGAGACGGTGATTTTCGTGGGGGGGGGGGGGGGGGGCTTCGCTTCCCTTCTCGCTCGATATCATCCGGAACAGCGTTGCGTCGGATTCTCCGCGGATGAAATTGAGCACTGATTGTCGGTCGCTGATTTATTTTCGATCGGAAGTCAAATCAACTCTACCACTCCCCCGGCCCCCCTTACTGAAAGTTCAGCCCCACCCCACCACCAACCTTTTAAATTGTCAAGTGAAAATATGTTGGTGTTGTTGTTACAACTTTTGGTCACACACACAGGAGGGTGGTGATAGCGGCAGCAGCGTGCATTAGAGACAAAAGCAGATCAGATCATTATGCGGTCTGTTTAGCGTTTTAACCTTTACCGCAGTCTTGCGCCCCTTAATACACATGGGTTTGATAAAACAAAGTAAGTTGCTACTCACGTGCCCGTCCTTAATTTGTGTTTTCGACGATTTACCTTCGATAAAAAAAAACCTGCCCATGTCTCGCACGCCCCAGAAAGGGCATCTCGCACCCCCCCCCCCCCCAGCGTGCACCCAGGGTTAAGAAGAAGAACCACTGCTCTAAGCATTTGTTTAAAGCTTTAAAGCTTGTTCATCGCCGTGTCGTGCCCTCCCCGCCTACCCCTGAGTTATATTTTGTGTTGCTATGCCTCCTCCCCCCCCCCTCTATTTCAACGACGCCTCGCACTTGCGGGGTGCATGTGGCCGTTGTTGTGTCGACTGGACGTTCGGTCGGGTCACGTGTTCGCGCGCGTCACCTCAAACCGCCGTGCGCTTTATGCGTGCACGTTGTGCTTCTTACTTGGCGAGAAACAATCGCTGCGTTCTTCTAACGTTCACTTTCACGGTTGTTGGAGGGGGAGGGGGGGGTTGGGGGGGGGGGGGCTCTGAGACGTCTGGCTGCCCCCGGGATTGGGCTTTTGTCCCCAAATTGGGGGGGGCGGGGGAGGTCTATGAAAGTCCACCATGACGACGACGACCATGAAGTCGTCAGATAGCTGTGTGGAGAGCCACTCATGCTCCAACCCTCGTGCTTTTCTGATTAAAATGAAAACCTCAGTTCATCACAAACTAAAGACAAAGTACCGTAGTGCGATTGTGGCCATGCAACCAAAAGCTATTGCCAACATTTTTGTACACCAAAACTACACAGACTCTCTCCTGAAGTCATCGTGTGGCTCGCAAGACCTCAGGATTAGCATTTAGCTTCTGAGCAAATTGCCAGACGCAAGAACAGAATCCCGATAAAGGTCAGGCAGCCAAACCCTCCATTGTTTACCTCTCCGTGAGAAATATAAGCATCAATGTTTGCAATTATGTTTTAAATCGAATCCGGGAATTCTCACTGCGGCAATCACAGCACCCATATGAATTATATATTCAGTTGCATTACATGGGGGGGGGGGGATTGTCTGAACATTATGCGCTGAGACAGTTTGCCTCACGGGGCAGCTGTTCCGATTCCAGTTACTCTCTGTGGGACATTAACACGAAAAAATCAACAAGGACATGGCATTATTGAAAAATGAGGCATCACCACAGCGAAAACCCACCAACTCCGCTTCCCCTGGCGACATCATCTGGCTCATTCAGCTCACTGTAAAATTATCGTCGTTGTACATTAACAACAGCCATACGACGTAGAAGATTAACACAATTGCTCAGTGTTATAGGGGACGTTAGAAGAGATAGCCACGCTCGAATTCGCATCTACAGCGAGCCCATTGTGCGGCAATAAACACGCGCAGTGTTAATGAAATTGCAATACGCGCCGTGAAAATGGATGTTGCTGCGCGTCAGTGGTTAACACATCCGGCAGTGTACACGGGAAACCCCACAGGCGATCTGCCGGTCAACGCGAGGCGGGGTAGAGTGTGGGTATCCCCACCTCTTCAGCCAGCGTCGGAAGAGTCGGCCGAAACACCCTTCTTGGGTGGTCCTCGAAGTTGATGACTTTTTTCCTCCAAGCGGTGGTGTGATACCACACTTGCAGGGCTGCGCATTTTACCTTTGGCGTGATCTCTACACACAATCTAAACGCACCAGTGTGTGTGTGTGTACGGTGGCCTGGAGGTGAAGTGGGTTGACACGTACCAGAGCGCCACTCAACAGTTTGCGTGAACTTGACGGTTAAAATTTACTTGGTGATCCCATCATTTCTTTGCGAGGGGCGTGGGGGTTATTAAAGTCCGCCGTCAGCTGGAAAGTTAAATATCTCGCCCGGTATACAGGAGTTCGTGGGTTCGATCCGGACACCCTGACGCCTGTATATTTGAAGTTTGCATGTTTTCCCCGTGGTCACGGTTTTTCCCTCCCCATTTATCATCAACATCACACGTTTAGACTATTTGGCTGCCGTAAATGTTCCACGTGATCATCCATTTACAGTTGAGCTATCATTTTTGATGGCCAGCTCGCTTCTGAACGAGAGCTACATTGTAGCTCAGTGGGCCTTACCTGGTAAAACAACAAAACATGTTTATAGTTTTTATTTCAGTGAAAGACTCAGCTCCCTCGTCCGCAAGAGGAAGACGCAGCGTGTTGGCCTCACCGCCGCACCGTTCCCAACGTTTGTAATTGCTGCGAGTGAATGTCAAGTAAACTCGGTCTCATTAAAATAAAAATTCCCGCAAACCAAAAATAACTGCACTCCTCAAAAGATAATGCGATTTCAGTACCGTAATACGAATGGGCACCGGCTTGATGAATTAAGGGAACACAGGCACCGCATGTCATTATGAATATTGAAGTTCATCTGCATAACGTTTCCAAACTAGTTAACTTGAGTGTCATTCCTCTAATTCTTAGAAATTGCCACTAAACCCTCCTAAGATTACGTGAGGCGTTATAAATATATGCTGCCAATATAAACTACAGTACGTTCATGTGCCTAAAGCATATTATATTGTGCAATAGCCATCAATGCCATGCCAAGCCCATATTGATGGGCAGTGGTGTTATCACCCATCACATTTTTAAACTCTTTTCGTTGAGCAATAATCCACGCTCGTTACCAGAGCTGCCGGGGCTTATTTGTATTTCCCCGTCACCATCCCACATAGTCCAGTAGCTGCTGCCGTCCCTCTCACTCCTGCACGTGAACATATCTCAACGCTCCATCTCTGTGGTGGCCGGGCTCTTGGATTTGTTTCCCCCATTCGACGTCCGTTCCATCACCGGTCCTATCCACCTACAGTGCTTGCTACAAGTGACCCACAACACCTTGGCTGATCTCGTCAAGGAGCATAGACCATCACGTGAACTCCGGTCATCCTCGCAGCGGCTTTTGGCTGAGCCATCGAACAAAGACGGTCGCCGCGTCGCGCCGCTTTCATATATGCTTCTGCGGCCGTCTGGAACGTTCTTCCTTCCGATGTTAGGAAGCCACTGGAGCTATGCACTTTTAAATCATCTAGATTGAAAACTCATATCGGAGCCCATTCAACATTTGTCAAATGTTGATATTATAAGCAAAATACATACGTCTCTTCGCATAATATTAAGTACCTTCAAACCGGTCAACGTATGGGCCTTGCATACAAATAGTATCCAGCATGATTTGTTTCATTAATCTCAAGAACAGTTTAAACATTCCGATATTGGAAGCAATTGGAGCTATGCACTTTTACATCTAGTTTGAAAACTCATTTCTTTCAAACTGCTTTTTGTGTTTAGATTGTAGTCCTTCCCCCGCATTTCCGATTAACACGGTTTGCTACGTACGGCGCGAAAGAAGTTCAATATCGTAGTTACATACATCTCGTCTAAGTGCCGTGTCCTGCCCGAGCCCGTTGACACTTAATAACTGCCAATAGGAGAGAGTATCTCTGATTTGTTTTCTTCCATCTCTGTGTAATTCCAAGGAAGCCTCTCCTCAAGCATGCACCTCCCATTTAGTTGATGCGACCAGATCAAATACATATTCCACGTGCAGTGTTTGACAGTCTACAGCAATATATCCCAAATATCACACAAGATTAATTTATAATGAAGGCCGCTTAAAATGGCAATCACTGCACAATTATTCCAGTGCCGTGGTTTACCAAGAGTATAACTCAAACAGGCAGATATATATTGATT
This sequence comes from Entosphenus tridentatus, assembly GCA_014621495.2. Taxonomy (NCBI): domain Eukaryota; kingdom Metazoa; phylum Chordata; class Hyperoartia; order Petromyzontiformes; family Petromyzontidae; genus Entosphenus; species Entosphenus tridentatus. The sequence continues at coordinate 9,440,274 of CM025640.2, forward strand.
ATCATTTGACCTCATGCAGTCAATTTCTGAGGACTGCAGAGTCACGCGAGAGCCGGTTATCAGCCATAACAGCACCACGCGCAAATCACGTGATCGCACACAGAGTGTCTTAGAACCGTGACAATGATAATTTACATCATTTTATCAGCCCACTGTTGGAGGAAGGCCTGCCCGCACCACTGTCGTGGAGATTGTTTTGTAACGTCATCTTCACTACCACTGGTCAGTGCCAGTTCGTGAGAGAGGGACCCAGGACCGGTTCAGATATCACTCGCCACTGATCTTAGCCATGACCAGGTATTGAACCAAAGCCGGAATTAGAATATATATTGAGGGGGACACATCCACCCCAATGTTCAAATATGCTGAAAATGTCCCCCCCCAATATATTGCTATAAAATAGATTTCTGTTTATATGATTGTGCTTTTGGTTGTACTTTATTAACCCCTAATCTCTGCCATTACACTATTAGACATTGTTGTATAAAAATATATTTTAAAAAGCCCATCCTATGTGTTCGTGAAATTTTTTATATTTTAGGCAGGAAATGGCAGGAAATTCGTTTTCAAATTTAGATTTTTTTTTTTTCTGGGGGGGGGGGGGCCAGACCACCTGAAAGATTTGGTCCCCTCTAATTTTGACTCCATGGCTACGGCCTTGTATTGAACTCAGGCGGTGGGGTTCCCATAGTGTCGTATGCCCCCACTCCCACTGCCCGCTCCCCCAGTGTTATACTCATCAATTAGTGAAGTTTTTCACTGTCCACGTGTGCAGTAAGTTAAGTAAAATCCAGACATTTACACGTTCCTTCGGAGTGGGCAGGTAGGAATTTGGTTGGACAGCGCATTCGTGCACGACAGAAAGCTCACGTGATGCACTTCAACCAATCCGGGAGCGTGCATGTTTGGGAGGGGCAATGTATGACAGACAAATAATCCCTGGTGGGCAGTGTGGAACTGTTGTTCCTACCTGTAATATTTGGCCTTTGTACTAAGAGTAAGTGTGATAAACAACCAGAGTGAAGTAGGATTTGTTTTTATTAATTACATGCATGACAGGAAAGGTTCTTGTAGGTATGTGTCTGTCGATCTATGTAGCTGCAGGTATCGCCAGTAATAACATGTAGAGTTGGGCACCGTGTGTGTGTGGCTCCATGTCTTTCTGTCTACCTCCGAGTGAATCTCCGTACCTGTGTGTGTCCGTTTTGGTGTGTGTGTGGATGTCTCAATTATGCATTTGTGTCTCAATGTCTCTGTGTGTCTCCTTGTGTCTCTCCGTGTCTCTGTGCATACCTGTATATATTTCCATCTTTCTCTGTGTGTGTCTCTGTCTGTGTCTGTGTCTATATCTCACTTTTTGTATCTCTGCAAACACACTTATTTTATTTAGTTTTTGATGCTGAAAAGAGATTTTTGGCACCATTAAAAATATTGCAAATGTCCTGCAGATAATGGGATAAATATACGGTGCTACTCCTTTTACCCTGAATGGATGGCAGATAATAGGAAAATAGGGCTGTGGATAATTGGAGTTTATGTGGAGCTTACAGCTCCCGTGTATAAAAGGAGTCATGGGTAATAGTGTTTTGGATCAGAGGGGAGATCTCTAAATGGGCCTTGCCAATTCCTAATTTTCATCAGTGCCATATAATTATTGTTTTCCTCCCCCGCACCTCCAATTAGCAAAGTTGGCTACGTACGGTGCAAAATAACTTCTACATAAATTTGGTGAAACTCTACATTGTGAAACAGTACTGGGATTGCTGATTTCCCACCAACTGGTATTCACAATATGGTACTCAATTTGCTAACCCCCTTTAAAGGATGATGGGCAATATAACTCATTATTTATGTTTTACCACAGGCTCGCTTTGCTATTATTTTTCATGCGACAATTATGATCGGCTTGGTTTAAATTGGATCTGATACAATTCTATTTTTAAAAACTAAATTGGATAAGACCGACCACGCTTCCATCAGAATGTGACCCAATAGACAAGGTCAGGTTACGATTGGCTGATTGGACCGTGTCCATTTAGCCAATGGAGAAGAGCCAATTTAGATTTGTTTACTACAAAATTAACGTAATTTTTTAAATTATATAACCCCCCCTAAACTCGAAATGGAACTTCTCCCTTGTGTATAAAACTGTCCCATTATTCTAACTCCTCCGCTGCAGGCTGTCCTGACAGACAGTAACTATATTTAACTCAATTAGCGTCACCGTTAATCATGTAGCTGAATTCTCAGTAAATTAAACTTTTTCAACTTGAATAATGAAAGAAAGTCCAGTAGTTAAACACACATTTCTGTTCTCTGCATAGTAACGTTGCACGGGATCATGCACAATTATTGATTTATGCCTTACCGAGTTTGAAATCTGATTGATCCTGCTCAGGATCGGATCAAGCCCCCATTTACCGATTGGATCCAAGCAATTGTGGGCAGTGACGCGGCCCAAGCGGAAAGGGTGTTCCCTGCCCGTTGCAGAGGGTCACGGGGTCGAATGCAGTGGCCGCCCTGGTTAATACTGCCAAGGTGTAACAACCACAATAATGCAATAGTTTCTCAGTTAACAGTGACATTGGTTAACGGGTTTTTTTATTAACGTTTCGCCTCCCATAGGACCTCCATGGTTTCTAACGTTAAAATTTGTGATTAACAGTATGCTTACGTTATGGACGCGGGCGCCAATTTCGGCCAATCCGAGCGCTCGTAAGTATGGCTGAGCCATGCCCTCAGCCAATCAGCGACGCCCATTTATGAGCGTTTAGACCTCGAATGGCTTTGATTACAGGTGGCAACTCTCGTTGGGATACGGCCCACGGCCCATAGATTCGCCACCACTGGTCTGGATATGCTCATACCTGCGTTCCACTTGCGGGCCTCTCCCTTGCCACCATGTTGCTGGGGCCCTTAGGGTTTTAACTAAAGGGGTTAACGTAACCATTAAATATTTAGCTGCAGCTCATTGTAAACGTTCATCGAATGCCAGTTGCTCGCAGACACACATTTGATACACTTTCGTCCTAATGTGATTGAAATACGATGCATCATTTTACGTAAGAGTGTAACTCTGCGAGGGGAAAAAAGAAACAGCACACATTTAAAGGAACATAAATAGGTTATAATATTAATAGCACTGATATTGACAGCTGGGTCTATGCATAATGACATTGAAATGGGATACACAGTGCATTACACACGCGATATTCATTGTATTTCAGTAGGCCAATTGCACTATGTCAATTGGGCATTTGGCATGGATTAACATACACATTTCATTATAACCGATTTCCCTGTAATGCAGTTGTGATGTGATAATCGCGTATGAATAAACCACGTAACGTACACGAGCAGCTGTCAGCTGAGATGTTTTTTGTTGAATTGGAGTGTGATGCAAAGTCCCACATAATATGCTTTCTCACTACACACCACATCAGGATTCATCCAATGCTGCAATAAACACAGATGAGCAAGTTCACGCATTGTACGCTTTAGTTTATGTTCATTTTACATATACAGGGTGTCTGGAATCATAGGAAAAATACAGCTCTGTGTTATTGGCTGATGGTCTGGATGCAGTCTGTTACATTTAACAGCGACCTCCCTTCGAATCTGATTTCCTATGAGTAGAATTATGTGGACTCGTTCTTCATTACTCAGAGAAATATTGGGCCTGCAGAAACAACATTTTTTTGTATTTTTTTCCTATGATTGCAGACGTATGGGCCATACATACTCCTCTACTTACGAACATTCGACTTACGAACTTTCAGAGATACGAACAAAACTTTCCGTATGTTGTCTGTTTGGACAGAGAGTCATAAGTTCAACTGCCGTGCAATAGATGGTGATAGTGGCATCTACATCTACAGGAGATTATACCAATTTTAAAGCCATTCAACGTGTTTAGTGTAGATACCGTACAACATGTTTTTAATTGACAGGAGTAAAGTTTGACTTACAAACAAATCGACTTACGAACAGACCTCTAAAACCCAACTCGTTCGTAAGTAGAGGAGCCTCCGTCCTCTATATCAAATAGAGTATCAGCGAGTGAAGCGACAAAAATATCACAATCTGAAACTGCACCATCCTGCCCATGTCTTTCCATTGGAGTTAATGGACAATTCGTTGCACTGCAAAGCACACGACAAAGAAAATAAAGATCTCAGGAGCCACTGGAGTTGAGCACCTTCTATTTGTTGCCACCCAGCTTGAGTTGAACAACTGTCCGAGGGTTCAGCAATGTAGCTGTGGCCTCCTCCGAAACCAAGGTTTAAATATCAACTTTTGAGATGACCTGGTGGCTGTGTGGAGGGAGACGGAGGAGGGGGACCAATGGTAATGCCCATGTTAAGGTACTGAGCCAGCAACTCTGAGAGCCCGAGTTTGAGCCCCGGGTGCGGTGGCAAAGTTGACAAACAAAAAACGCGGGTCTCAAATACGACGCCAATTCTTGGCCTCCTTTGGCTCATGGGCGAGTGAACAACCAAAGCCATGTGGGGGTCAGCAGCTGTGCGGGGGCCATCCCTAATTATAGATGGGAGGGGTGCACAGCCTCGCTCTCCAGTGGTAAACACTGCACGCAACACCTCCCAGTTGGGGGGACAGCCGCGGGAAGGGCCCGATGGTGGTGGTGGGGTGGGGCAGATGTGGAGCCAGGATTTTCCAACTGCCCCGCCATGCCTATGTCGGACAAGAGATATGCGGCTGCAATGGGTTGACACTGTAGCCTGGGGGGGGGGGCTGCAGACGATTTTTGAAGCGTGGATTTGAAATCGGCTTGACTACATTATTGCACACTGTACATAAGACGGCCGCTGCATCGCACGCTTTCAGAAGCGCTTCTGTGGCTGTCTGGAACGCTCTTCCTTCCGATATTAGGAAGCCACTGGAGTTTTTCACTTTTAAATCTATATTGAAAACTCATTTATTTTAGAACTGACTTTTATGTTTAGTTTGTCCTTCCCCCGACACCTACGATTAGCACGGTTGGCTATGTACGGTGCGAAAGAAGTTCAACATATATACATACGTACTTAAGTTCCGTAATGTGACATTGTACGCTTGTCGCCCGCTGCGCCTCTGGGTGGACTGACTGTACGCGCTTTCATTCTGCACGACAGTTTTGTTGTCAATGTTTTATTGTGCATTGATTGGCAGGGCCCTTTTGGCAGGGCCCTTTTGCAAATGCAGGTGAAGTGCGGGTAATGGGTAGTTACCGGGAGTTATTTATTCACGCTGTATTTGCGAATGGCAGATGCGAATAAACGATGCATAGATGGAAAATGGAAAAAAAACTCCCCTCCGGTTGTGTGCCATAGTCACCCAGAACAGAACCCATTGAACGTATAACGACTCAATGCCCGATCCACGAATACGAAGGGGGGTGTCGTCACAGCGATACACTCCGCTACTCCTGATGCAATCATCATCTGCCTCAAGCACCTCAATGAGAAATTATAGCTGTTGCTCTGCATCAACATCAGCCATACGAAGGAGGGGGAGGAGGAGGGAGGACTGCATTTGCAAAATTGCTTTCACGAATTAGATGTATAGCCATTTTGATTCACAGCAACACATAACAGCACATGGTCTACATCAGTAGAATTCCTCTTACGCACGGGCCCTATTACCAATGACTCATATTATCCGTGGGAGCTGTAGGGTGCGCAAAAAAAAAACCTATGATTACAGCATTTGCGGGGCACATGGCCGTGAAGAAAATGCGTTGAGTTGTGTAGACTGTGGAAATTGAGCGATGAATTCAATTAATTTGCTGAAGCGAGACCGGTTGTCACCTCCACGCCTTTATCATCTCTATGTTTCATGCCCACAACATGGGGAAACTTTTATCCGGCAGTGGATTGATAATTAATCTATGATGATGATGGTAGTGCAAGCAATGATGATTATAATGGATGGTCGTGATGGTGATCGTGATGGCGATGATGGTACTTGTGTTGTCCACGTTCATTTATTATCCTTAAAATCCCAACACACTCATCAACAACACTGTGGCCATATAAGAAGTATATATATACAAATAAAATCGGCGACGTTTCAGGCAAATACTCTTCTCGATAGCAGTCAACGAGGGAGGGGCCAGTGCGATTGCAATGCTTCATGTGCTGCAAAGGGCCATTGCCCGAAACGTCACCGATTATTTACTTGTTTTCCTTTTAAGGCCACACAGTGTTATTGATGAGCGCGTTGAGTTATTTTTGTTCATTGTGTTTGTGCACCACTGCCAGTGCAGCAGCATCATTATCCACGTTCATCTCTTGTCCACGTTGATCTGATATTCGCGTTTTTGTCCGCGGTGGCTTGAGGGCAACCGGGATAGGTCCTCTGAAGTCACGGCACGACTCCCGATCTCCGCGGCCGGTCGGTGGGTTAGAGGAGTTGAGCAGATGTCGGGGAAAAGTTACCCCCGTTATCCGTATTCGTCTGTGAGCCGTCCACGTGGAAAGGAGTATGTTTTGACAGATTCAGATTTACAACAACAAAAAAGACCCGCAAACGGTGGCAGCCATATTTCCCATACTTTGCTCAACCACCACACTGCAGGTCATCACGTCACTTCTCATACTGCTTCTGTCCTTGCACTGCTGGACCTTGCATCTTTCTCCTATCGTGAGGCACCACGGTGGCGAGATGTTAACTACCTCGCCTGGTATGCAGGTCGTAGGTTCAATCGAGACCCTGACGCCTGCTGTATATTTGGAGTCCGTGTGTTCTCCCCGCAGTCGTGTAGATTTTTCTCCGGGTCCCCCGGTTTTTCCCTCCACATTTAGAATCAATGTGTGTCGAGAGTATTTAGCCGCTCTACATTTCCACGTGATAAGCCACTTCGTTCAGCTATTTGTGACCAGGTCGCTTCTGAAAAAAGAGCTACTTAGCTGTGGACCTCACCTGGATAAAATAAAATGTTTTATATTCTTTCCCCTGGTTCTTACAACCTCGCAAAAGGCAATAAACATGTTAACTGTTTTGATTAAATCTTCAAGGTTGCCGTTTGTTGCTGGCTGCTTGGGATTTGGGGCCTTTGGGCTATGTGCTCATAAACCGTAACAAAATAAAGGATGAGAGCTATTTTACTTTACCGTGCATCGTAGGCAAATACATCCCAAATATTTGACCGCTTTATATCGTTGTAATAGAGAGCCCTCCCCGTAGACTGTGGAGCCTCGATAAAGGGAGAGGAATTGGCAGAGCCTAGAGGCTCGTGATCCAAGCCAACATCTTCCTCATCCAGTCAAGAAGGATCTCCATCACCTGATCGAGAGTATGCAGCATGCACGCCAAGACAAACATAGCAATACTGTACTGTGCTTGCCGAAGTGAAAGCCGTTCAAATTAATAAGGCGTTACCAGGCAAAACCTCCTAACATTGTCTGAAATTGCAAGATGCAAACTGCAGCCGTGTTTACTGCATTCACAACCCAAGCCGAAACATTTTCAAGTGTGGCCTCACTCGTTCCTTGCTATATTGTTTTCTCTCTCCCTAATTGCTGTTTGGGAACTGCTAACGAGGAGGCTGGAAGAATATGCCAATGAACGTGGATTATTTACCCAGAGAAAGCCCCATTGAGTTGCAGGAGGGTCCTGCATTGCTTTGGGATGTATTTGGCAATAACGCGTGAGTGTATTGCATTTATTGGAAGCTGGAGAAAAACCCACCACACACGAGGTAGCACTCGGTGACTGCCTTCTCCTGCCACACACCTCATAGCCCCACGTAAGTTGTTGAACTTCTTCCGCACCGTACGTAGCCAACCGTGATAATTGGAGGTGCGGAGGGAAGGACAACAAACCAAACACACAGATCGGTTCTGAAATAACACCTGGCAAGCTGTGGTGGTCACTCATCAAAGTACTCAACCAGGCCTCTCCACGCATCCTGCTTCGTCGAATTGAAGATCTGCCGCGTGGGGGTGCATTCGGCTTGGTCTTAGCCATTGGGAAATTATATAGCACTGAACAAATATACAGCACTGTACAAATATGCGGTACTGTACACATACGCAGTACTGTACAAATATTCAGTACTCTACAAATATGCGGTAATGTACAAATATACAGAAACGTACAAATATACGGCACTACAAACATACAGCAATGTACAAATATACCGTACTGTACGAATATACAGTCCTGTGTAAATACAGTAGTGTAAAAAAACGACAGTAGGGGCAGATCAGTCCCTTAAAATATCCAGCACTGTGCAGGCATCAGCAAGGGTTTCTGGATCACCACCGCACAAGCGACATCCCCTTCCCCTGTCGGTGTCGAGGTGGTGACGGCACAGCCAAGTGCGGACTGATGGCGTCCGTGGTGGGATCGAGCGTTGCTCCCTCCCTTCGCGCGCTTGGGATTTCTCTCTGGGTGCTCAGGTGCCCCACTCACTGATTGGCTGGAACGCGTCTCAATAGATAGAACTGCGGGGCAATTTGTTGGCACTGGCTCAGCCTGTACCTCGGCAATTGCGCGATGCAATTTGCATCAGCGACGCTAAGCGTGAGCGCGTTGCTACGGCCGTTTGTTTAAAAGCTTGAACTCCGTGGGTTTGCTGTAAGCGAAACCACGTCGCTGGTCAAAAGCTCACGAGAGACGCAGAGAGACGGCGTGTGAGGCCGTCCATAAATGACGTCACGCACCTGGGAGGGGGGGGGTCAGACATTTGTGACGATGTGTGACGAGAGGAGGGGGAGGGTTGAGAAATGTGACGTCACATGAAAATGCGCAACTTTAAATAAATATAGACAACACGTTCTACTTAATTAATGACTTTTTAATAAATGTTATCTCCGACAACATCAGAGTGCAGCGCCACATTAAATACGCACTACAATGACAATAGTTTAAAGCGATTTTTTTTTGGGGGGGGGGCAGATTTTTGTGACGTTAGATTTGAGGGGGTGGGGTCTGACTTTTTGTGACGTCGTGTGACGAAGGGGGAGGGGGGTCAAAAATCGTCAAAAATTGCGTGACGTCATTTATGGACAGCCTCTGTGTACGTGTTTTTTCATGACGGGCACATTCCCGTGGGGGTGGCACGCCACACACACACACACCGGCACTCTCTGAAAGCCCCTTAGAAGTAGTTAGCAGCTCTGACCGAGCGATCGATGCGGCCTCAAGCCACGTGTCAACCTTCACAAGTCACAGCACCCTGGGGATGGGAAGCATCTCCCCAGGAATGGTGCCGTTTCGAAACGCCTCTGGTCAAAGTCTGCACTCCGTATCCCAATGTAAAGGGCTTTGAGATATGTCTCTGTAATTGTGTGAACTTTAATGCAATTCACCAGATCAAAGGGGTGAAAAGCATGATCAATTGTTGAATTGAATGCCGAGCCCGAATCGTGATTCTTTGTTTGAATCGTCATCCATGAATAGCTGCGCGCCTTAAATTGCTAAATAAATGAGCAGACGATGTATTTATAATTAGAAAGAATTCCTTACGCAGCCCATCGGCTGCACGGCATTTTGTGAGTGCATCATTTCGGCTGTGTTGGTTTAAGACAAACAAACTGTGGACCGGTTTCGACACGCAGCGTCTCATCATCAGTCAGACTTGCATGAATCAATGCTGGTGAACTGCTGATCGATCTTACAGGCATAAGTCCCTCTCTTTGCGAAATGGCTCCCAGTTCCACGGGTAATGAATACTTGTATTTTTTCACGTGGAAAGACAAGCTCTGTGGAGGATTTTGTTGTTCATATTCTAGACGACAAATGCTCACGATTATTTTTGCGTAAACCGAGAAGGTCGAACTCCTGGTTATCCACCGGAGTGTGGGGGGTGGGCATCGTAGATCCTATTATCTGCTACATTACCCACGAATTTCCTCCACTTCACTGCAGGGGGGGGGATCACAGATAATAGGAATGATATGGCCGAAGATATGAGAGGATCCTACAGCTCCCGTGGATTATATAGGAGCGGCAGTTGTGGTTGTTAAAACAAAATGCATAGTACTGGTAGCTGAATGAAAATACGAAGCCAAATGTCTAGAGCAGTGGTTCTTAACCATTACTGCAGCCCTGTACCCCTTTGGTTCTTAATAGTAAAACAAAATCTCGATTTAAAGCTTTCGTGACTGCCGGAATTCATCTTCTTGGTTTTTTCGGTAAAGTCACGTAGAAAGGAATTAATAATAAAAATAATAAAACATAATCAAATATTTTATTATGTTTTATTATTTTTATTATTTTATTACTTCCTTTCTACGTGACTTTACCGAAAAAACCAAGAAGATAAAACAAAATCATGTTAATAAATACATAGGGTTTGATGAAACAAAGTAGTTGCACTTATGTGCCTGTGCTTCATTTGTGTTTCGATTATTTATCTTTGGAAGAGATCTGGCCATGTCTCGCACCCCCAGAAAGGGCATCTGGCACCCCCAGGGGGTGCGTGCACCCCAGGTTAAAAACCGCTGGTCTAGACCAATAAACACAGCAGTATTACCTTTGTAGCTTAGAGACAGAGGGAGCTGCCATGTAGTAATAATGGTGAGCACATTGGCCTAGCACACTGGCAGTCCGGAGGTAGGCTTAGAGTCAGTCTCCAAGCACGGCAGTTGAAACGATGCTGCCGAGTTTCTTAAAAATTCCCCCGCATCTGTCCATCAAGCAGTATAATGGGTCCTCCACAGTAACTCTATTGGCAGGTTCTATGCGGTGGGGTAAACTGTGGATACACCCACTTCTACCAAACATTTTGTTAGCATTTGGTTAGCGTGGACGAGCTTAAATATCCTCTAGAGCTCCCTCTAGTGGAGATCCTTCCATCACCAATGACACGAGCGAGCAATTCCCTGGTAGAATCGTGACCTTTCACCTTAACAACTGAGAAGCGAAACCGTACCACGCAAGGATTCGATTGGCTGCCGTAGGCGCAGGTGCTGTTGAGACGGCTGCCACTGGCCAATCAGAGTCGCGCGTGCTGTAGTGCCTGTAGTTTCGCGCGTGCCGATTGGTGCGTTCATCTCGAACGTTCTGGGCAGGATCCGGTAACCGTTTCCTAACCTTTGAAAACCGGTCGTCGATAACATGAACCGTTTGCCAGGACACCGGTTGCCACTAAACAACTCAAGTGGCTGCGGTACATTATCTTGTGTGTGGAGATGGAATCCTCTCTGTGCAGTGAAAGTTCTCGTCTGTGTGGAAAAACCCTCACGCCCTGCATGAATTTGAGACGGAAATAATCGATGCCAGTGAAGGAGTAGAGCCAGAGGCATTGCATCTTTTCTCTAATAATATGTGCTGAGGTTTTAGTTTCTGTTTGGACGCCCAAATCAAAATGTCATCACAGCCAGAGCCATTGATGCCGCCACAATTCGCCAATGATTTCTACCATCCGCTATTTAATAGTAAGAATTACAGCTTATACAGCACCTTTAATAAAATCACAAGGTTCGTTAAGTCAACAGCAATGGGAGAGGGGGATAGGTCAGAAGTGGCTGAGTTAAAATAGAAAATTCCTTCTGAAAGAGGAATTATTTTAGGTGGGATTGGAAGGTCCCAACTGAGTCGGACTTCCCGACTTCCTTCGGCAGAGAGTCCCACAGTCTGGGTGCCACAGAAGTGAAGGCCCAGAGAGTTCCAAAGTCCGTTTGCCACGGAATGGAAGGCCCATAGATCGCTGTCCATGGACATGAGGTTCGTTCTGGGGATCCAGAGGAGATCTAATTACACCAAACTCATAGTTCTTGTTGGAACGTATGGGGGCAGCAACTCCGCAATACATGGAGGTGCAAAATCATTCAGATCCTGCAGCTGCTGCACAGTATACACGTGACCTCCAATATCTGTTCTCACAGTATCTCACCAACTGGTCCAAGGTCCACTTTTACCCTCAGTTGCCGGACTCGTGCTGACTCGTGGGGACTCCAATGCATGTCTCGGTAATCGGCCCTCCTTCGTCCAGTGCACACATCCTACCCAGCACAACCTTTATTGCTTTCCTACATTACCAGGGAATTCCTAGCGTCTGTCTTGGGCAGCTGTGCTCAAATGTCGACAGTTGGATTTCAAAGAATACCGAATTATGGAATTGATGTGTGGGTCTGTGAATAAACAATTATATTGCACAGACATTTCCTTCGTGTTGTACACGAAGGCACGATACGATGCAATAGATATGATTAGATGAAGAAATATTAAACTATTTTAAAATAAATGTTACAATTCTTATTTTACCAGGTAAGGTCCACTGAGCTATACAACTTTTTTTCAGAAGTGACCTGGCCACAAATGATAGCTCAACGCAGTGGCTTACCTTGTGGAAATTTATAGCAGCCAAATACTCTAAACGCATGTTGATTCTAAATGTGGAGGGGGAAACCGGAGGACCAGGAGAAAAATTCACGTGACCACAGGGAGAGGGACATGCAGATTCCAAATATACAGGCGTCATGGTCGGGATCAAAGCCACAACTTCCTGCACGCCAGGCGAGGGAGATAACATCTCGCCACCCCGGTGTCCCATATTGCGTCGGGCAGTGCGTGTTCAGGGTGGAGGAGGACCCGTTATTTAAACAGGCATTGAAGTGAACTCCGAGTGTGGTGATCAAGAAAGCACAATTGGTGGGCCACTGTTCATGCAAATCTTAAAGGTCGCACATCCTCTGTGCAACAGCTGCAGGATCTGGCATGCCGTACAAATTGTTGGCGAGGCGTGGTGGCATAAACTCCTCCGGCCGTGATGACGTCTTGATCTTGATTCGTACAAACATAAACCAACACCTCGACACGTGGCCACAAGATTCAATCTCTCTGGCTGTATGTCCCTCATCACATTGGTTATTTCCATCTTTGGCCGTGACCACATCTTCGATATTGCCTCAGATTTGAAAGCAGCACCTTCACATTGTGCGTACACTGTCCTATACCAAAGCCAACCTTGGTGCCCATGTCGGCGGTGGCCCCGATAGCAAGCTGTGGCAGAGCAAAGTCCGGCCTCGACAGTCTGGCTTCGACACGATAAGAGAAGTGCTGATTGGGTGGCATGCTGAAGGTCACGCCCAAGGTCGATCAGTAATAGCAAGGGCTCGATCCCCCCCCCCCGCAGCAACGTCGGGCGAGCAGGAACGGATCCAGGCTGCTCGTGTAACGCCGCTAAAATAGACCCGCGGGTGGCTGCCGGGCACTCTTGTGGCTGTTGTGGAGCAGCGAGCGAAGCCAACTTTTTGCCACACGCCGCCACTAAAACTACGTACGTGATAATCGGCGTCCAGTTATGGACGTCCTCATCGAAACCCCCGCCCCCCCCCCCATAATTATATTTTTTGCGATTCTGTTGTTGTCAATGATCGTGTTTTCCAATGCATATGGCATAGCAGATATAACCTGGTTAAAAAGGTTCTTCTTTTAGGCACATTAATATTCACCTTTAACATTTTTAGAGCAATTAACTTTTTCAAAACTCACTCTAAACTGCTCTTGCCTGCCCGTGTTTTTCACGATCTTGATTCCAGCCTCAAATGGCTCAAGTCAAGTCAAAGTGCTTGCTCAAATGAGCGTCGGGGCAGTGCTCACTGCCTTCCGTTCACAGTCCTTAGCCAGTGGTGCAAATTCCACAGTCCTATAGCAGGTGCGGAGTCTCTCCACAAACCATCCAACGTTGACTTCTCCACAACGTGGTACTCGGTTTTCTTTATAACACAGGGATGATGATGATGCCAATGATGATGACGATTTTGACGATCATGATGATGACGATGATGACAATGACGACGATGATGATGATGATGACGACGACAATGATGATGATGACGATAATGACAATGACGACGATGATGATGACGACGATGACAATGATGATGACGATGATGACGATGATGACGAGTGACGACAATGACGATTATAACAATGACAACGACGATGACGACGAAGACGACGATGATGATAATGACGATAACAATGGCCCGAGACAACCCCCAACCGTAATTTGAACTTGTGACGATTTCATCCGTGCAACAAAAAATATTTGCGCAAGATGAAGTCAGCCTCTCTGCTGGATTTATCCGAATTTAAATTTCTCCATTTACCACTTAGTTGTCTCCCACAGAGACTAAACTATGCTCAGTCCCATGTTTGTGAATTTTTACAATTTTCTCACTTAAAAAAAACGCCATTTTAGAAATGATGTCATTCTTTTTGCATATCTGCTTTAGCATTTTTCCACCCGCTGATATCAGAATGTTTGTTTTTCATTATCATCGTGGAAAGCAACAAAAAAAATTGCCCAGACAGATCACCCTAATACAGAAAACATACAGTATGTTTATCTTTGTTTACGCACATATCATCCTACGTGCCTTTACATGTCAGTATTCAAGAAACCTATATTTCACAACCATTACATCAACTGTAATGGTGCAGTTCATTGTGTAGCACACACATTAAATGGGCACTTTAAGGCTATGCTCGATTAAGTAAAAAAAAACACGTTTAAAAAAATATATTGTGTGAAGTCATTTGGTGACTGGGGAGAGACCACCAACTCAGTTTATGAGACCTGGCCTCAAGGGTGCCAGAACAGAGCTCTGAAGAGGGCATTTACCCAGAGTGCGTATGAGCCATCTTGATATTATTTTTATTCAATTTCCAACCTTGTCTGTTCTAAGAATGAAAACAAATATATTCTCGTTGAAAGGAAAGCAAGCTTTGGTATAGTTTAAGATGTAGGCTTTCGAGACCAATATCCATAAGAGGTTTTTTGGGTTAGAACGCGATCTAACCGAAAAAAACCTCTATTATGAATCTAGTATTCAACTTGCGAATCCTCAAATCAATGTGATGAACTGGTCTGTGCCCTTGTTGTCTTGATTCGGAGATCTATTGAACATGCCACTCAAATCTGCAGGACCGCCTACATTTACAGCGCTTTGTCAATCCACTGCTAGATGAGGGCCGTGCGGATCGTGGGGGTTATTCGACCATACTTCACCACGCTGGTCAGCGTGGGTTAAAGAAGACCTCCTACATCTCTCTACATAATATCTTCAGCATATAATACCTTTGGGTATCTCGATTACCCTTACCCACCCGTACTTATGTCACATTTTGCCTTGGCTATTGCAACTCTCTCCTCTTTGACCTTCCCAAATCACTCGCTGCCAATCTTAACGTGATCAATAATGCAGCAGCAGCAGCTGCAGCACTCGTACCTGCAGACACGACCAAGTCAACACCTCGATCCTGCAGTCCCTCTGGAGGCTTCACATCCAATCGTGGATTGACTACAACCCATCACCCGAAACATATTTAAAACCCCCATGGGCTTGGCCCTTCTCATGTCTGTTTGTTCTCCTCCTCTTGCCCTGTTCTCCAGTAAAGAAGGAAGTCATCAGAATGACACAGTCGCTCTCCTATGGGTTGGGTGGATGCTGGGTTGCCGCGTTTCCTCTGCTGCCCACATCATCAGGAATATACCCCCCCCCCCCCACCTGTCTTGTCAGATTAGCCAATGACCTCCTCGTTTAAATTTGATTGCGTAATATACCTACGCTATTGGTCCAGAAGGTCCCTTGACTAACATCATTGCATGACACCTTTACGTCAGAAATTGAATAGGTATCTTCTTCGTTTGTTTACGTAACGCAGTCTGCAAGGTGGCGCGCAACGATCTTGCAAACTGCTGCTACTACTGAACACGACTTGGGAGCTCCACCACGTCTCGTACGCACGCACGTTGAACTTCTTTCACTGCCATACGTGGCCAAACTAAACACTAAAACCCATTCGAATGAAAGGAGTTTTCAATCTAGTATGGTGGTGTAGTGTATAATAGTGTAGTTTGTAGTATCACTCATATAGTGAGCCAAGAAGGTCTGTGTGTAACGCGCGTGACGTCACTCCACGTCGATCAGCCCCCTCCCCTCATTAATAATCATGAACAGGTGGGGTCCTCCACATGGAACCCCCCTCCCCCGTCATTAATAATCATGAACGAGTGACGTCACTCCGCAAGAAGAAGGTGGAGCGGAAACAAAAATTTGTTTACGCAAATTAGCTTTCATTTTGACCTTTCTTTATGGAAAGTAAAGCTAATAAAGAAATCAACGCAGCAACTAATATCACGAGCCAAACAAGGCTGTGTGTGTGTCCCGCGCGTGACGTCACTCCACATGTGCCTGGATTCTTAGACTAACGCAGAAGAAGGTCGAGCGGCTATGAACATTCACTTACACAAATTTTCGATTTTACGTATCTTTATAGAAAGTGAAGGCAATAAATAATACTACGCCGCATCACAGCCGAAAAATGGCCTTTGCAATGGAACGCGTTTTATGGTCTAATCATGACAAAATAACTTGATCACCGCAGATATTGTATCGGAATTCAACCGAGGCGAAATCGTCTTCATCACGAGGCTCGACCTAACCCCAAGTGATGTCACTCTTCCTTTCGTACTGAAACGATGACAAATTCCGATAATTTCTGCATGTGCGATGACGATCAACAAGTCCCAGGGTCAGACTTTTTGAAAATTTGGGTATTTAACTCAATGGACCCGTATTTTCCCATGAACAGTTGTAAGTGACTCTGTCTAGATCAAAAAATTCTCAGCGGATCAAAGTGTTCATCAAGGATAGTCAACAGCAGGAAAACCTTTTGAACAGGGATAAGAGATTCACACAAAATATCGAATACCGAGAAATCTTCGAAAGTCCTTAATTTTATTAAATAAGTTAAGAAAAATGTCTTTATGTGCTACATTTCATCATAAAATTAACAATCACACAATAAAACATTAATTTACATCTTTAATATTACAGCTTCCATCCTAGGACGGCCTAACAAGCTAGTATTGTGTAGTGTCTATGGTAGTGTATAGTGTATGTATATTGGACTTCTTTCGCACCGTACGTATAGCCAACCGTGCTGATCGGAGGTGCGAGGGGGGGGGATCAGGACAACTAGACTAAACACAACAAGCGAGTTCACAAGAGGACGTCTTCACGGCCATAGCCACTGATGGTGCTCCCACAACATCTCGCCGGCGCTCCCCACTTCTCTGCCAGGGGCACAGCTGCTGCACAGTGGACACAACGGTGGACCTCCAAGCTCAGCCCCCTCCCCCCCACGACACGGTCTCCTTGTGCGTGGCAATGTGTTCGGGAGCTGAATGCCAACGTGGAGATCTGCCAGCCGTGGCGGGGCTCCAGGAGAGAGTTTGTGTTATTTTGCGATGTATCCTTTGTAGTAGCGCAGACTGCAGTCGCTTTGCTGCACTGTCCATAGTTTTTGGTTGCACGGCCATAATCGCGCTACTACTGCGGCTTGCCTTTATATTTTTTCCATTCACGAATGAGATGTTGCCCATCGACCTGATGATGCTCCGGTGCGGTTGACTGCAACCCATTTCCAAAACCCGCGGGGACCACTCCATCGCCTGTCTCTGTCACGTGGCTCTCCCCCATCCTAGCACGTGTGTGCGACATTTTTTTGTTTGCATCATCATTTCTACAACATTTAGCTGTCGTATGCTATCTTCACGTTCTCTTTCTGAATAAAGCCACTATTTTACTTTGAATAAAATTTTTAAAAAACGATCCCCCATATAGTCTTCATCAGACTGTTGGAACAAGTTGCTGTTAGTGAGCACTTATGAAAGGCAGCATGGCACGCAAGGGAGTTGGTGGCCAGCGCCACTCCCGGCAGCCATTTTCACACACCGCACCAGAGACGTATTTAAGGCTGAGTCGACCTAGAGGAGGCCCAAGACCAGTTAAAATATTCACCGCTGTTATTGGTCGCGGGTGAGAAACGAACTTGGCTCGCTGAGTTAGTGGCGCCACGTGATAACTACTCTGCGCCACTGCTCCCCACTTTGTATAGGCGACAGATGCATGTACTCTACGAGTTCATTGAGCCACCCAGCCACCCCCATTACTGGCATCTTATAAATATATAATATATAAACCAAACACATCTAACACTACACTATTTATGCTACACACATTGTACTTCATTGTTAGTGTTGTTGTTGTTGTTATATTCATGAATATATATTGTGTTGTATGTAATCCATGTTTCTCGTATATTTTGTCAGATGCCAGAAACACAAAAGTTTGACGTCTACAAATGGTCAAAATATGGCTGTTAGCTTCAGCGCAGGCTAGAGGAATGTTTCCGAGATGATCAAAGTAATATTACAGAATTTGTTTTTACTAAATTCATTGTTACACAGTCTGCTTTGCCCAAATTGTCATATTCATGGCTATGGTTCTGACATATCCCAGGTAGAATAACATGATTGTGCAACCGCTCTGTACCGTGTTGGACTAATTGTATCAACAATCTGAGGAAATTTAATGTGCTTGTTTTAAATTATATTATTCTTTCTACCCACTGGTATAATGATTGCAGTCATTAAGTTACAGCAGTTTGTGCTCATAGCGATAAAAATCTTGACAGTGTATAATATATATTTTTTCATTCCAAATATGAACACGATTATTTTTCATACTCAGGCCGTAACGTAGCCAAAAAAACAACGATATGCGTACATGGAGAGCCATACTTATGGATGATTATCACATGGCGGGGGGGGGGACATTCATACAATATCTTGTTTCAAATTCTTACGTTGCCATTGCCCTCAATGCAACCGTGTCAACGGGTTTCTTTTTTGGCAGTGTCCTGACTCGCAGTTTAGAATGACCATAAAAAGTAAAAAAAACTGTGGACATCTGGACGATAAGTTGGTGACCAAAAAGGAGAACTTGAAAGGGCACGTTTTTTTGTGCGTTATAATAATTACATTTTTTTTATTCAAAACTTCCCTTTAACGGTTATCCGCGTACGGTGCGGAAAAGTTTGACATGCATACGTGCGTATAAAAACGTCAGCAGTTTGTTTTGTAAGCCCAAACACTCAGTGAAACATGTGTCACCAATCACGAACTCCTATTGTTCGTGTCGAGAGTTCGTGTTTATTTTTGAGCCCGCTTTTGCTCTCTACAACAACATCGGTTTTGGTGGCAAAAAAATATATTCAGACCAAATGTGGGTGTAACAAAAAACCCTCCCTATGTTAGAGGTCAGCCCTGCATCCATTCAGCAATCATGCCATCACAGATGGTGGAGAAGGGAGGCCCTCCGAAGGGCATTTTCTACTCTTGCATGCTGCCTATAAGTACACGCACACAGTGTTTTGCCAATCCACTGCTGGATGTGGATCTCTCTACGCTTCGTATGGGTCCCAAGTGGTTTACTTGACAATGCCCCAACACACGTGGGCGCGTGCGAGTTGGTGAAGGCGGTGGGAGCGTAGTAACAGTACGACAATTGACTCGCGTTGGATTCCCCTCTCGCCGCCACGCAAAGGTAACGTGTAACTGGAGACCCCCACCGCGTCCCCGAGTCACCGGCGTCACGCAAGGAAGGCATCGAGAGAGCCGGCGACAAACCACGGTGGAGTTTTGTTCGTGCGCCCAACAGGAGCCTGCTCAGAGTGGAAGGCGAATCTCTCGTCGAGTGCACTGCACGCCCAACACCCATTGTCGTGATAAGCTCGTCGAGCAAGTATCAATCATCCCAATTACCCGCAAATGATCACTTAAACGGCACCAACGAATTATGAATAATGAAATGTATTAATTCATAACAGCCACAAATGCTGTCATTGTCACAGCTATGTTATAAGCTCTTCTCCAATGTACGGCTCAGCCACTCTTTGGCAATGCCCACGCCTCAGGAGGCATGCTAGGTTGTTTTTTTACACTCCAAAACCTAAGCCGTGCTGCAGTAACGAGATGTTAACTACCTCGCCTGGTATACAGGAGATTGTGGGTTTGATCCCGACCCTGACACCTGCTGTATATTTTGAGTTTTGCGTGTCTCTCTCTCTCCCCGTGGTCGTGTGGATTTTTCTACGGGTCCTCCTGTTTTTCCATCCATATTTAGAATTAACATGCTTTTAGAGTATTTGGCTGCCATGCATTTCCATGTGATAAGCCCCTTCGTTAACAAAGAGCTATATAGCTCAGTGGACCTTACCTGGTAAAACTAAAAAAAAGTTTTAATAGTTTTAGATGTCAAATATTACTTTAAAAAATAATGAATCCCACCTCTGACCCTGTTCGACCACAGGCTATTTTCAGATGTCTTCTTGTGAGGCCAGAGGTTTCACAGTTTGGTTCCATCTCAGGCCCGGCAAAAGGGCCGTGGAAAGACCCCTCGTACTGTGAGGTTCCCAACGTTGACTCGGCTCGGATGTGCCGGCGGTATTACAGGGACTCCTCTACATATGAACATTCGACTCGTGAATTTTCAGAGATATGAACAAATCTGTTTTTATCTCCAGTTGCCTGTTCGGACTGAGAGTCGTAAGTTCAATTGCTGCGCAATAGTTGGCGGTGGTGGCATCTACTGATGCAGAACACGACGAGCCAGGAGATTGTACAACTTTTAAAACCATTCCCCGTGTTTAGTGTACGTGCCTTACTACATGTTTAGAATCGACAGGAGTAAAGTTGGGCTTACGAACAGATCGACTTACGAATAGACCTCTGGAACCTCACTTGTTCGTAAATCCTGCAGTCCTGGTGCATCAGGATCAGATCGTGCCCGTCCTTCAGCATTAGTTAAAGCAAGGTTCCCAATTGCTGATCGTATCAAGCACAAACATTTACAATTTTGGTTTGACATTTAATTCAGCTTAAAGCCACACTCAGTGCTTATAGAGTATGGACATATCCACAGAGGCCCAATTAAATACGGTACGTGTAGCCAGAGGAGGACCCACTGCGCACAGGCAGATGGTGACCCATTCAATATAGCTAAGAGTACAATATTGTGGATTTTTTTTTTAAATCAGGGTTGCTGAGCAAAGGTTTAAAGGCCTAACACACCAAACGGTCAGCAACAAACAGCTCTATTCAAAGTGTCATTGATAAGAGTTTCTTGACTTGCCTGGGTGTAATTTGCAGTGAAACGTCATACAAAATGTTCAAACTGTTACTTGGTTTTCAACACTCCTCTCGGTTTTGCAACTAAACCAAATCAATTGCCATATTTGGCAATTACATACACGACTTAATTTGATTGGCTCTGGCATGTGGTGGATGGTTATAGTTAAAAATTACATTATACCAACGCGGTGATCTCACCCAAAATAAACGGATTATTGTGCGCTTTATTAATGTCTCTACATGTTTCATTATTAATCTCCATCGCATTTAATCATAGATACCTCATCCTGCATTCAAAGACTCCGCAATAACCCATATGTATGTTCAAACACGTTTAATTTTAAATTACATGTACACCCCCCCCCCACAATCCCCCTCTCAACATCTCCTCCACCATCCCCTCTTCCTCGAGTTATATAAATCCATGTAAGTGTTTATTGCTGCCATTGCATTGTATTTGCTAAGCTTTTACCACGGCAGGCAGGGCAGGGGCTAAAGCTGATTGACTCTTACAATGCCAATTGTCTCAGACAGCTCGACTCGACGGGAGACACCAATAACATTCCAACAAGCGATGAGCCATGGGAACAGCCTGCAAGCAGTCGTAGTAGTAATCCGAGCGCATCACCTCGCTTTCTGGAAGCAATTTTCACGAGACAGAGAGAGAGAGAGAGACAGAAAAAAAACAAGTGGCCTCAGGGACTTCAAAACATTTTTATCTTCGTAACAAAATATAGGGAAAGTTGATCGTGAATACAGTGCGCACTGTACGTTGCAGGGCGAGTGGATTGCACGGCACTTAGGTAGGGGGCAAACGGTTTAGACCCCGTGACCCGAGTTCAAATTGCCGGCCACGGCTGACATCAATGTCGAGTCATGTCTAAACCACTGCTGGTTTAGATATATAAATGAATGGGAGTCTATTAACCTGGACTGGATCTCCTCCAGGTCAGCTTCGCTAAAAGCAACCCCTGGGGTGCTGTGCCAGTTTTTAGAGGAAATCACTCGGTCATAATTTAATTATTGGCATTTACGCCACATGGCAGGGCCCCGTGGCACTCCTGGCGGGGAGGGGGCTTAAGTGGTGACCATCTGTGGACCCTTTTCCACTGCTCAGTCAGCAGACCAGTCTCAAGAGTTATTTCCACACCGTCCATTAACTGGTTAGGGCCCCTTGGAGACACCACAAGCTCCTGCAACATCTTAATCCAGCGCTGGTGCTCGCTGACAGCAGATGCCCCGACGGACCGCGATGCACAACCGGGCGTCGTCGGATGCCAGATCTCATGCTTGTTTGTGTACAGTGCTGCACGTAAATTAGCACTGTTCAGAATAAACACATAATTCTCGACCCAAACGTCACACCTCTCGGCTTTGAGATCCCTCCTCGGAAGATGCTGTGGTTGCTGTTACCATCGACCACATGAGAACATCAACAGGCCCACCTCCATTATGAAATGGGACTTGAAATACAAGCCACAGTTGTGCCACTGTGGGTACGCAACCCAAACTTTGGTCCACATCGTAAACCCATAGAGATTCATAGAGACACATGGATATATATTAAAGACCGGTCATAGCGCCCCGGTGGCCATGCACCCCAAACTATTTTAAAAAACCACTGTAGCCTGCACCCCATCACCAGAGGAGGTACAGCAAAACTACACGAACTCTCTCCTGAAGCCCTCTCATCGCAGAAAAGACCCGAACATTGGCGTTTAACTCCTGAACAATACTAGTACTGTACAGAATATATACTGCACATTGGGTTTTTTTTCCGTGGGTGTAATGGTTGACACACTGGAATCCAGAGGTTGTCGGTTTGATTCATTCTCCCGGCGGCATTTGCGAACTCTGGCCACCCCACCTCTGTACATACATCGGTACCCCCAATCAGTTGAACGGCAGGCCATGTGTCGTGGGGTAAAATGTACGTATGTACGTCGAATTAATTTCGCGCCGTACGTAGCTAACCGCGCTAATCGGAGGTGCAAATCGTGGGTACTCCAACCTCTTCCAACTCGTTTGAGCGGCATGGAAGAGTTGGCCAAGATTACCTCGCGAGGAGGGGCTTTCTCTAGCTCAGTCTAGTGGAGGTCATTCTGCCTTGCAGTCCCATGAGCAAGCAATTGCAGAGCTGCACCTATAACCCTTTAAACCTTACGTGCATAGACGTCTTCGTTTCTACTGATGGTGATTTAAAAAAAAACACATGAAAACGAGCGCAATCGTGAAGTTCTTCTGGATAAGGATTTATTCTCAGACACCCTTTTTTTCTGCAATGACTCAACGGTTTTGCGGCCGGTCTGCAGACAGACACTTGTTAGGTATTTAGATTATTAGGCTGCTGTTATACATTTTCACACGATAAAAGCCACTTCAATAGCTCAGTGACTTTACCTGGTAAACTAAACAAAAATAGTTACGTTTTATTTTACGTATTTACTTTTCGTGATTTTCTTACCTTTCCTATACTCTGCACTCCTATCGTTGTTTTTATCGTTCGTCGTTGTGACTTTCTGACCGCATGCCCCTACTGGACACCTGTGAAAAACAGCTCCGTAGCCCGTCGGATTTCTCCAGGATCAACACAGATTGTGATTCCGAGGCATTGACAGGCGGTGTGCACGGGGCTTGGCATGCGGTAACCGTGCCTCGAAGAAAATCCCCGCTTGCTCCTCCTGAATTATGAACGAGTCTGCTTGCCTACAGCGTGGCCTGCTGTCGCCCTCTTGCCTGGTTGAACAAGAGGCAATCCCCCCTCCCCACCTCCCGTTCGTGTTCAGCTTCTTTGCGTTGTTTTCAAAGACGTTCATTTCGTGCCGTCGATTAGCACGACTGGCTACGTACGGTGCTAAAGAAGTTCAACATACATACAGAGTTGGT
>CM025640.2:9473836-9496872 GCA_014621495.2 Entosphenus tridentatus
AGATGAGAGGGGAGAGGTAGGAGAGTGCGTGGAGGGGAGTAGAGTGATATGAGAGGGGAGAGGTAGGAGAGTACGTGGAGGGGAGTAGAGTGAGATGAGAGGGGAGAGGTAGGATAGTGTTGAGGGGAGTAGTTATTCGAGATGTGGGAAGAGAAGAAGAGTCCTGCATCAGCGACGACCCCAAGGTTTCTAACGGCCTTTGCCAGTAGTGTTGGCAGCATTTGGGAGACAGTGGGAGAAAATTTTTTGTGAGCAGCCATTTAGGTTAAAAGTTAAACATGTTTCCACTTAGAAACTCTGTACGACAACAGAAGCAGCAGCAACAGCTCCCATTTGTAATGTGCCCGTCATGTAACAAATGCCTCATAGTGTGGTTTTAAAGTAGCAGAACCCCTTGTCTTCTTCTAAAATACACTTTAGTAAAACACACTTGAGGCAAAAGTGCAGACCTTCAATATTTGCAAGGCTCAATATTTTTTTTGTCCTTCCCCCCCAACTCAGGTTAAGCGCGGTTGGCTACTCACGGTGTGAAAGAAGTCCAACACGATACATGCGTACATCTTGAAATAACAGCTCACCGACGTCTTCTCAGGTTGCCGCCGCGTGTCGTTCGGAGCGACGTCCGACGTTTCGCTCCGTGTTGGGAGCCCCCTGGAAAAAGTGAATGGGTAGAGCGAGGCGCCGCCCGCGTCGAGGGAGAGGTTCCTCGCTGCTCTTGTGCTGGGACCTCCTGCGTGATTCACTCACCCCTCTCTTGCTGTGGTCTGGAACTTGTTGCTGTTTGGGCTGCCGTGCCCAAACTTGCGTTTGGTTGTTGGCAAATCTGTGCTTGTGCACATTTGTACTTCTGTAATTTATTTACAGTTGGTTGTTTCTTTATTTCCCTTGCTCTTACATTCTTTGGTTCGCTATATATTTCTACACTATAAGCCACTTTGTTGAGAAATCATTTGTGGCCAGGTCGCTTTTGAAAAATAATGAATAGCTTAGTGGGCTTTAAAGAATATCCATAACAGAGGTTTTTTGGATTAGAGCACATAAATATAAGTGTGTCCTTAAAGCCGCCACCACCAACACAATCAAATAGTGAGGTTTGTCACGTAGACAAAACATGCCAAATTGTTACTAGTTCAGCACACCGGTGTGGTGGAGAGTAAACTCGTAACATTTACAATTCGAGTAAGACATTTCGCCGGTAATTACAACCAGCCTCGTCAGGTGACAGCCTAGAACTGTGGAGACTTTCTGTCATGAATAATATTGGTCGTGGAAACCTACGTGTGAAACGAAAATAAAAAATCTTTATTTTCAGCTTATTTATTTTTATTGATTTTCTTACCTTTCCTATACTATCGGTGTTTTTGTATTGTTTGTTGATGTAACCTGCTGACCTGCCCCTCCTAGACATCTGTGAAAAAGAGCTTAATAGCTTCATCCGATTCCTCCTGCATTATAAATAAAGATTCTGATTCTGACGTTCAGGGAATTTCTCCGGCTACTCCGCTTTTCTCTCTCAATCCAAAGATACTCAACAAACAGATTAGTCAAACATCCCAAGCAAGACGATGTTTGAAGCTCACTTCAAAACGAAACAATATTTTCCTGAAGCAATAAATAATGGTCATATTTTTTTAATATGATTATCGACTTCACGCAATGCTTACTCTGCAAATCAGAATATGTTTTTTTTATACTGGAGGAATCCGATGAACTATAAAGCTCTTTTTAAAGATCTCCATTAAATAATCTGCTCTCCACTCGTGCTAAATAAGACCTCAAAGCTGGGATTGGCGGATTTGAATAGTAAACCAAATACTACGAATGCTTAATTTCACACTGCATTTGATGACCAGGCGGACACCATGAAAATTGCTTAGCGTGGCGAGTTTATTTAAGATCGCATGGGAGCCTGGGATAGAATCTACGGTCTTAATATTGCTGGGTAAGTGCCCCCCTAAGTAACCAGCTGCCAGCTATACGATCAAGCCCTTAAATGAGAAATATTCACGGTGAATTGGCCAAAGATGGTTCATTATAAAGCAATTGTGTTTTCCATTGCCAATGGAACAAGAATAAAATTATCTATTCAGGAAATCAACGATGAGGCCATTGAATTGGGTTTTTATTTTAAGACGTTTCTGACACAATTTCTGGGTTGTTTTTACAAGTGGGAGGAAACTGGAGTGCCCTCAGGTAAACCCACGCCTGTGAGGGAGCAACGCTTTATCCCCGCACGGGTGGAAACAGATCAAGATTATCTTTGGGAGCTTTTTTGCCAGTATCAAAATGATGAAAAGAAGAAGAGGCTTTACCCATTCTGGAAATAACACAGGAGGTGTTAAGGTGTTCAAACACCACATAGACACCTTTTGCAAGATATCGAGTCTACATCAACCACGATGACGATGGAGGTTGTGGTGATGGTGAGGAATTCAGGAGGATGACTGCTCGGGAGATGCCGGTGTTTGTTAACAACGCCGCACAGTTGTTATCATTTTAGCACTCTGGGGGAGCGCTCGACAGAACACTTTCCCCGATTGCATTCGCGTTCTTTTTAATGGACCTCACAGTCATTTCGGTTATACCAAAATGTACAAATAAGTCGACTCTAAGTACGTATGAAATAAAAATGCACAATAGTGAGTTCAGAGCGCGATGACTGCAAGACTTGAGGGATAGGCGGGCAGCCTCATCCTCGCAGACCATTTCAAATGTAGCAACATTCTGCGCGCACCTCCCCGGTGCCGGTGGTCCGGCGCTACGCACGCTCACAAATACTGGAGTCCGGCGGGTCACGAATAGGGAATTAGTGTACATTTAGTTTAACACGCAGGAGGCTTTCGCTACCAATGTCATCCATGATACTGGTTTTTTGGGGTTAGATCGCGTAAATATAAATGTGTCGTGAAACCCGCCACCACCCGACACAGCCAACTAGTAAGGTTTGTCACGTAAACAGAACGTGCCAATTCGTTACTAGTACAGCAACACCGGTGTGTTAAGAGAGAAAATCCACAACATTTACAATCTGAGTACGACGTTTTGCCAGTAATTACAACTAGCTTCATCAGGCAGACAGCCACATTTGTGGAGAAATCCTCCTGTTTCGCTCCTCGTGATCCCCCTTACAATGTGAAGGGCTCTCAAGTGACGTGATTACATCTATCCCTCTATTTAAGAACGAAACAGGAGGATTTCTCCACAAATCTGGCTCTCCGCCAGATGGGCCTAGTTGTAATTACTAGTAAAACGATGTACTAAGATTGTAAATGTTGTGGATTTGCTCTCCAACACACCGGTGTGCTGTACTAGTAACGAATTGGCACGTTCTGTTTACGTGACAAACCTTACTAATTGGCTGTGTCGAGTGGTGGCGGGTTTAACGACGCATTTATATTTACGCGATCTAACCCAAAAATCCTGCATTAGGAGGGTACATTTAGTAACTCGCGTTATAAACGAAACTCGCGAATCCAGAACCCGCACATTGCGAGGGTTTGCTGAACGTTTTTATTACCTTTAAGGGCGAGCGTTACTGATTAAATGTGTTGAGTCTTTATGAATGATGCATATAGGAATCAAGAGTGATCATTGTATTACAATCAATGACGGAGGGATAAAAACCTGCACGGAAGATAAATCGCAATGGAGCGGGCGTAGTTGATTTATGTCCAGGCAGACGGGGTGGATAAGAGCGTTGCAACAACAACAAACAATACAAAAACATGACAGACATTTAAAAATAAAATCCCTGATCTCTGTCCAACCAGCAATAGAAATGGGTTCACTACAGTCGAATCAGTAGGTCATATGTGGTGGGGTAAAGTGTGGAAGAGGAGGTCAAACACCCTCTTGCTAGAGGTGCCCGTTGAGGTCCTTACGTCAGGAATCTGTGAAAAGGAGCTTCATAGCTCATCGGATTATTCCAGCATAAGTATATATTCTGATTCGAATTCAATGGCACGAGCAAGAAATTGCAGAGCTGCACCTTTACCTTCAGCTCAAACGTGAAGTTTTCCTTGTTTTGGCATTTCTGCCCATGTGACAACTGGATGTGATTGGCTCTGCTTGGTGGTGGGAGGGTTATACAAAATAAAATTACGTTTATACCCGCACAACGTACCCCCCAAAAAAACTGCTAAATAACGTTACAATAAATTGTGGGTTTCAATTGAATTCAACCGGCGACGGCCCAACGATGTTCACCGTCCCGTTTGCAACGAGCGACGCCTGCAAGAGTTGCAGCTGGGAGTGGGGCACAAAGGCCGAATGCTGAAGCCGTATGGAAAAACGTGTGAGCGGGCAATGCGGCACAGCAAGCGCATGCGTTCTACCTGGCGACAACAATGACCCCGCCGCGCGCAACGCCCGATCTTGCAGAGCAGCAACGTTGGCCGGGGCCAATCGCGCAGTGAGGGCCCTTGTGAGCGAGCTGTCAGAGGTCATCACAAGGCCACAGGGAGCCACCCACCTCCCCGCCACCCCCCCTTCCACCCCACCGCCCCCCACCAGCCTCTGGGAGAGATTGGCCATTGCACGAGATTAATAAGCAATTAATTTGCCAATTTTTTTAAAATTTGTACGAGTTGCTGAAGCGGCAAGAAAATTCATAACGCGCCATGTGTCATCAAGGTTACGCGATGGTGATAGCTCATGTTGTTGGTGCTGCCCCGTATGAGTATTTTACCACGGATTTCAGCTGCTGCAATATACGAGGAGGGGGGAGAAGGCAGGCATTCTAGAGCATTAAGGGACACTTGAATACCTGAATATGCTTTGATAAAACAAACCCATTGTTGTTCTTCCAACTGCTTCCCAGCGCTCTATATTCCCATCCCATGTCATGTCAACAAAGACTCTGATGAAAAAAATTACAATTGGACTCCAAAACAGCCATGAATAACGGCAACCTTCACCTTTGTAGCATCCCCATCGCTCAAAAGCAGACGTTCCCGTAGGGGTTTTCTCTTTGAGGAGAGGGAGCCGCCTCTGGGTGATCACTCTGGCCTCTTGAGATGGATGTTGTTGGACTATGCAATTCAATGCCAGTGAGGCCGTGCACTTTGCAAGCCATGTCCAAGAGGGGGTGGGAACTATGGATGAGTTTTGGATTAGAAACAAATCGATTTAGGGGATTTTAAGGACAATTTATTGTCTTTTTCAGATAAATTACGTCATGTACTCATCTAGCGTGTCTTCGCACGAACAAAGGCGACGTCACCCGATGCCACGGGACACCACGTTTGGTGGGAGAAATGTATGTTAAATTGAGCCCATCACCCATCACCGTCCTCCCACCAATCACGTGGAAACCTCGCCATTAAAAAATATATAATTTAAATGACATCGTTGATCACGTATGGACCCATGGAATGGGTCCATAATGGATTTTTTTTTTGGCCGTTAGAGAAACCCAAAATTGCTCCAGCTGGCTCTAAATCCTGTGAGCAGCAGCAGGACCTTACATGAAGATGGTTTTCTTCATACTGAGGAAAAGGTTAATTAGATATTTGATGCCAGACTCTGTGCCATGATTATGTCGGGCAGCACAGTAGAAAAGGTGTTCAAACTCACAATTCTGCAGCTTATTAGCTCACATCGTGGTCAGTGGCCCCATCGTGTCTCCCGGGTCAATAAAACGAGCACCACTTTGTAAGAAGTCGAAAGCAGCTGATACATAGAGACACGCTAACGTGACTTAGTTCGTAAGAGGGCAATCTGGTAAGAGGTGCTTTGTTTGTGAACACCGCATTGGTTCACACTTGAAAATATCCCTGTGTGTAAGAAAGCTTAGAGTGTGTGATGTGACTGCAATTAGGGCTAACTAAGAGTGAACTAATATACCAGCCCAGTGGCTGAGCTGTAGAGCGAATGGCTCGTCATCGGAAGGTTGCCCATTTCAAATTGGCTGTGGGTTTTCTCAACCCATAATCCCTCCCGGGGTCGATACAATGCGTACCACTTTGTGGAGAAATCAACTTTGCTTGCCCAATGAATAGGTTCGCCTCCATCATGGGAATGTGGAAATTCCACCACTGTTTTTCAGGCTGCTTCAGTTCTCATTTAAGTAAGTAAGCACTTAAACTTTAGAGCTATACTGGTTAGGTTTGCCTTTCAGGCATATTTTGCCATGCCTGTCGGGGATCAAGACAAACCCTGGCCACGTCATTTCACCTGCGAGCAATGCAAAAAACTCTGGAAGGTAAGATGGACAATTGTTGCTCAGAATTTATGTTATGAAATTTGTTACAAATTTTTTTATTGTAAAAGTTTTTAATTTTAAAATGTTTTACAATTTTCAATGTTATTGAAAAAATATATAATTTCTGAAAAATGTTGCGAGAATCTCTTACACATTAGTCATGGGTGAAATAAATGTATTTTTCTAGGATGGTACAGAGGGGAAAAGAGAGCCATGAAGTTCGCTATCCCAATAATTTGGCGGGAACCTACTGACCACTCAAGCAACTGCTACTTCTGCATGGTGGACCCTTCCAAACGTCGGACTGGCAAGAATGCACCTGCTATCACGTATCCGCACCTTCTTCATCCATCGCCCCGGTGCCACACTGCCATGATCTCCCCATACCCACTCCTCCGGAGAGAGAGCAGCCGTCTTTAGAAGAGAGCAGCAAGTCAGAGAGCGAGGAAGACATTGTAGATCCAGATAACAATTTCAGAGGTGGAGCTGAGGAGAGAAACCCATACTACCCCAACCAAAAAGCCCTCAACAACTTGATCAGAGATCTTAGTCTCACCAAGTCAAATGCCGAGCTTTGACGTCTCAGTTCAAGAAGTGGAACTTGTTGGATGAAAGTGTGCAAGTCGCAGATCAGAGGAAGCGTCACCAACCTTTTTGCAGCTTCTTCACACATCAAGATGGGCTCTGCTTCTGCCACAATGTGACCAGTCTGTTCGAGGCAATCGGAATCGCCTGTAACCAGAATGAGTGGCACCTCTTCATTGACAGCTCATCCAGGAGCCTCAAAGCCGTGCTGCTCCATAATGGTAACAAGTACCCGTCTCTTCCCCTGGCTCACTCGGTGCACCTCAAAGAGGATTACAACTGCATCAAGACCTTGCTGAACGCCTTGAAGTATGATGAGTACGGCTGGGAGGTCATCGGAGACTTCAAAATGGTGGCATTCCTGATGGGTCTCCAAGGCGGTTTTACCAAGTTTCCCTGCTATCTTTGCCTTTGGGACAGCAGGGACACCAAGGCGCATTACCACAGGCGGGACTGACCACAGCGGACCGAGTTCTCTGTGGGGAGGAACAACGTCAAGTGGGAGCCACTGGTGGACCCCTGGAAGGAGCTGATGCCACCACTGCACATCAAATTGGGCCTTATGAAACAATTTGTCAGAGCTGGAGATAAGGAGTCGGCAGCCTTCAAGTACCTTCAAGACTTCTTCCCTAAGCTGTCTGAGGCAAAGGTCAAAGCAGGTGTCTTCATCAGACCACAGATATAGAAGATCCTTGAGTGCAATTCCCCAAGAAGCTCACTAGTAAGGAGAAAGTGGCTTGGAACAGCTTTGTTGCAGTGGTTTGTGGCTTCCTGGGCAATCACAAGGTCGAAAACTATATAGAGCTGGTTGAGACTCTGGTGAAGAACTATGGCACAATGGGCTGTAAGATGTCCCTCAAAGTCCATATCCATAATGCTCATCTTGATAAATTCAAGGAGAATATGGGAGTGTACTCAGAGGAGTAAGGCGAGCACCTCCACCAGGATATACTGGACTTTGAACGCCGCTACCAAGGACAGTAAACGAGAACATTATGGGAGACTACATTTGGGGGATGATTCGTGAAAGTGATTTACAGTATAATCGTAAATCTCGAAAAACTACTCACTTCTAAATCCTTTGTAGTCATTTTTGTATTACCTTAGGATAAATACATGTACATTTTGATTGATATGTTGTTATTTATCTGACTTTATGTGAACGAAAAGACACAAATTCGCCCATTTTCTCATTGAAAATAGGTACATTTCAAAATATCATTGTCCTGGTCACAAAAGCAAAGTTTGTGGGGAATAATACCCATTTTCTATACTTTTTAGGCATAAGCAATTATGAAATAACACTTACTACCCAGTAGCAAGTATTGTGTTACATAGTGCCATCAAAGACGGTTACCGCACCGCGCGCTGTCAGACGTGCTTTCTGTGGCCATCTGGGACGCCTTTCCTTCAGATATTAGGAAGCCACTGGACCTATGCACTTTTAGGTATATAGTTAAAACTCATTTCTTTAGAACCGCTTTTTGTGTTTAGTTTGTTGTCCTTCCCCCGCTTAGCACGGTTACCTACGTACGGTGCGAAACAAGTTCAACATTGACATGCGTACTCATTGTTATCGGCACTGTTTGTGTTTTTTTCACTACGGGAGTCCACAACCCACCTCACTGGCGTGTATCCCCCCCCCCCCGTCCGTGCCACTGTGGGCACGCTGCGGCCGTTCGCTCCACGCGTGCCACTCTATAGGACGCCCAGGACCTGAGCAAGCTGCAGCGGCTGGGCATCGGCCTGGTGCTGAACGTCACGGCGCACCTGCCGCTCTACCACTACGAGCGCGGCGGCCTGCACTACAAGCGCCTGCCGGCCAACGACAGCGACAAGCAGAACCTGCGCCAGTACTTCGAGGAGGCCTTCGAGTTTATCGGTCAGACGCTCGCCACCATAGTCACCACCACCATAACCACCACCACCACCACCGTAACCACCACCACCATAACTACTACCACCACGCTCTGCGGACACTACCATTATTAGGGAAATACGTGTGTTCGTTATTCACACTCTATAAGTTGAAAGCGTCAATTCGTCAGCCTCTGTCTGTACGGATGTCTGTCCTGTCGTCCGTCTGGCTGTAACGTGGAGGTAGGATAACTCTCGATAATATGATCTGAAATGAATGTAATTTGAGTGTTGCTATTCGAAACTTGCCGTGCAGAAAACTGGTAACGTGGCTGAATATCAGTCCATCCGTAACGCGGGGTCACGATAATTTGCTTAATAGATAGTCCAATAGTAACACGTTTTTTTTGTAAACATTTGTGTTGGTATTATCCAAGAGAAAACCACCAGATACATTGGTGAATAAGCTCCCCAAAACTTGTGGATACCAACCGGAGCATAGAGGATTGTTTGCAAATACTGTACGTGAACGCGTTTTGCCCAGACGGTTACACGTTGTCTCCAGTGTGACTAAAAAAATACTTCCAAAGGAAAACAAGTGTTGAAAAGAATTGCATAATTCTTGTGTATGCACGGTTTCTCTTGTTTAAAGCAGTACTTTATTATTATTCGTAAGTAAATGTCAGATCTCACCACAACTAATCCACAACTTATTTTCGTACAGAGGTGCCTTAGCATTGCAGGCAAGTTTGAGATCAGAGTCCTGTGTGCAATGAAGGTAGTGGAGTGGGAGGGCTATGATTTTTTGTGCTTTAGTGCCACAATTATTAAAAGGTGTTCCCTTGAGTTTCCTAGTTATTGCTTTGCCATGTGCCGATAGCGATAACCACGGCCTCCGATTATATTTATCAGCGTACAAATTCCAACACTGGTCAAGATCGACCAGTCGAGGCGCTTTAATAACACGATCAGCAAATTTGTGGGGAAGTCAACAATCAATTATTGTACCTATCTCAGGAATGTGGAGTGTGGTGTGTCCAAGTGACCCAGCTGGCCACCGTTATACCCTCGGCAGAGGATGCAGCCAGCTGTGTTTCTGCAGGGCACATTCAAATCATGTCCTCATCTGCTGTTAAGAGGATGTCACATCAAGGTACAAGGGTAGAGGGATGCCTGTCAGTGTTATGGCTCCTATCCTTGGGTGTCATCACAGTCAGACAGCACTCGACTTACAGCCCCCAAAACGATGTCAGTTGAGATCCATGTCAGAGCACAAATGATGAGCCGATTCACCCTCCAAGGGGGGTTGATGAGACGAGCCCAAATTGCGTGGATTTTCGCTGCTGCGACATACGGCTCTGCGATACGTTTTCAGGCTGTACCATCGAGTGCTGTTCAGCGCGATGTTTTGACGTTTCGGCCACCCCCCCCCCCCCGAGCAACCCGCAGTACAACCAAAAACCCAACACTGAAACTGCCCATTGGCGCATCCTGAGCGGTGGTTCTATGCGGAAACCACAACTTGATCACTTTCGTTATAGCCGCCAATGAATATTATCACAACTTCGTGATTGTTAGAAGCAAGGAGACGCTTATCACTTTCGAATTGAAAACATTTCTAAGAATCAAACAAAAATTTAATTGTACGCCACTATACGTGCATATGTATGCTAAACTTATTTCGCACCAAGGCCGTAATTATAATATATATTGGGGGGGACACATCCCCCCCAATACAATAATCAAATATGCTCAAAATATTCCCCCCCCCCCCAATATATTGCTATAAAAATATTTCTTTAAATAATTGCGATGCTTTATTAATAAAAACAACAATTTGATAAACCTTGGCCACAAAATCTGGACTTGTCTTTATATAACAATGCATAGATTTCTGTTCATATGATTGTGGTTATGGTTGTACTTTATGAATCCCTAATCTCTGCCATTACATACAATGAAACAAGAAAAGGTAAACAAGTAAACACAGAGCAATGTAATACAATACACTATTAGACATTATTGTAAAAAATAAATAAAAAGTCCATCCCATGTGTTAGTTTTTTTATATTTTAGACAGGAAATGGCAGGAAATTAGTTTCCAAATTTAGATTTTTTTTTTCTGGGGGGGGGACCCCAGACCTCCTGGAAGATTTGGTCCCCCCCAATGTTGACTCCATGGCTACGGCCTTGTTTCGCACTGTACGTAGCCAAGCGTGCTAATCAGAGGTGTGTGGACAACAGACTGGAGGGATACCCAGTCCTTCCCCGCCGTGTGTGACAGACAAACTCTCTCACAGGACTGTCATCTAACGTGGAGCAAATTCACGGGGCCACTGGTTTGTCTCTCATGCCACTTGCTCTTTTTTTTTATTACGCACTTTTATTTAACTCACTCTGTCTGTTGTTGTTATCGTTGTCGTATCCTCAAATCTTGTAACTAAATTTTAACCCACTTCCCAATGTGGTATCGACTGCAAACTTGGTATACTTATGTCATACTGATGACAATACTACATTCTCTCATTAAAAAAATATATTTTTAAACATTATTTTTTATTTGTTATGTTTCGGCTTGGGTCTAATTGTCCACGGTCAACTGACGTTGGCTGTAATTGCCCACGGTCCCTTACGTTATGCCCCACGCTTTTATTTTTAGTCAGTTACAACAGTATATTAAACATATATAATGCAAAGTACTTGAACGGAAACAATTTTTTTTTACTTTTTAGTACATTTCATTAAAGCGTGTTTAAAAAAAAGTTATTTTAAAATATATATTATTATGTTTGAGAACATGGGACATTCTCCAACTCTGCAGTGGCGTAGCATATTTGTAAAATAACGTAACTCATTTACATTGTGTGCTGCATTTCCTAGAAACGAGCGACCTAATAATGCCCAGTGTTTTCCACGTGATAAATAATAACTACAAATTTAAATAAACATGAAGCAGTGCGTGAATAAAACATCATGACAGCACAATTAGTGTCTTCCCAGATTAACAAAGAACCCGTTGGCAATAAACTTCCAAGAATAACAACGCTCTGCTAGTTTAAATTATGTTTGCGCGTTTATTAATATACCAAAGTTGTTAAAAATGACGGGGTGACGACGAATAGAATGAAGCTGCGTTCTATTAGGGATAACACTGAGGGCGCGTAGTCACCCATCGACTTGCACACCACGTGACATCACACGCGTTAGCTCCAGAGCCTTAAATGGCCCATCTCGAGACCTCGTCATGCTCTCTTAACACATTCCTGCGACGGGAGCTGTTAGGAACGTTGGGTTGCTCGGTCAATGGCCAGGGTCAACGGCGGCGTGGTGTCTTCCGCAAATATGCCCGACTGTGAGGGCGGGCACAAGCCAGCGTGAGTAGGTTAAACGTTGAGTTTTATAAGGGCACCACGGGGTGACCAGCCCCTCCCCACCCAGCCCCACCCCTCCCACCCCCCATCTAGCCCCACCCTCCCCACCCAGCCCCTCTCCACCCTCCCCACCCAGCCTCTCCCTGCACGACGGACGGACACAATAATCCCCTGTGGGCTGGTGTAACCAGGAGGTTCCAACCAGTAAAACGATTTCATGACAAAAAAAAATGAACAAGAGCGACTAGTTTACTCCATGCCGATCTTCCGAATACGCCATCAGTGCCGAACTTAAGCAAAGCACAAGTCATCGGTGCACCACCATCATCAGCGGCACTGCGTTAAAAAACAAACACTATACATACAGCGTGCACTGGCCGTAGTTACAGGCAACGGCAACAACCATCAGAGGGGGGATGAATTTGCTGCGCGAGTTGACTTGTAGTTGCAAACTGGACGTTAAACGCGATGCCTGAAAAACACTGGTATATTTCATTTACGTTTTCAGTTTCATTCTTTAGGTATAACCCTGTGGACCATGTGGCTCTTGACTCGGGTACAACCGCAAGAAAACAAAAACGTGAACAAGAAACATCTTAAAGTGACTACACGCAACAGAAAAAAACTGTTATCCATTAGACTACAATATGTACGTGTATGTGTATGTTGAACTTATTTCGCACCGTAGCCAACCCTGCTAATCGGAGGTGCGTGCTAATCGTAGCAAAACCTTTAAAAGGAAAACATATAGCAACAATTGAATGCCATTTAAACATGTACGTGTATTAATACGATCGTATGTATGTGTGTATATACAAACCAGGGATGTGCACTGATTCACCCATGATGACTTGGTACAGCTCGTTGACGGAGATCAAAGTCACAATTCCATTTGAGAAACTGAGTTCGCTCGTCAAACAATCGTTAAAGTATATATAATTGGCGACGTTTCAGGCAATGACCATGACCTGAAACGTCACGTATTTTTTTCTGAGGCCACAGTGTTGTTGACGTGTGTTGAGTTTGTGTATGTTCATTGTGCTTCAGCACCACTGCCAATGAATGCAGCATCAGAACATTCTTAGTTTAAATTCTATTCAGGAATATTTGCAATATATACGTTTTGATTGTCTGGTTTTATTTGTACAGTTTTGGAATAGTGCCATGAACCAAACATGGAAGTTTAAGTGGCCTAGCAAAATTCAGGAAAGGCATTTCCGCCATTGAGCACACATGCAGACGATCAATCAAATCCTAAAAATAGAGGAACCAATATCAAATTGCATTACATTATGCCTGGAGCTTACCGATGATAAAAAAAGCATTCATTCAGTTCAGGGGAACCTTGAAGCAGTCATCATAACTATAACATTTCTGTACTCTTTGGTTTTTTCGGTAAAGTCACGTAGGTAGAAAAATAATAGATCACGACGTTTCGATCGCAACACAAGCAGTCGTCATCAGGTGAGACAACTACAGCAAGAACAAACTCACCTGATGACGATTGCTTAAGTTGCGATCGAAACATCGTGATCTTTTATTTTTCTACCTACGTGACTTTACCGAAAGAGCCAAAGAGTATGGATTCCTGCAGTCACGAGAGCCTCAAATCAAGAACAAACATTTCTACTTGATTAGTAAAAGTGGTATGTAATCAGTTCTCACGCACACAACTTGATTCCGGCGTCGTAATAATGTGTAAGTGTAAGAATAACTCATGAATTGTGGCATCGTCATGTGCCTGTTTAAGAATAGTTTATGCAACTGGTGACCCAGCTGGCACAGTAGAAACATACCCGCAGAGTATAAATGTCCACGTGATAAGCCACTCCGTTGCACTATCATTTGTGGCCAGGCCGTTTCTGCCAAAGAGCTGTATATCTGAGTGGGCTTTACCTGGTTTTTATTTTTAACAACCTCAAAGCCAGTGTTTAAGTTGAACTCGCAACCTTCTGATTGCGGCTCGCAATGAGAAGTTTGCGAATTCACATGCTGGTTGCGGGTGGACTCAACCCATCATCCGGTCCGGGTCGATAAAAAACGCACCACTTTGTAGGAAATTCAACAGACCCGGTCGTCCGATAGCTAAAACTCACCCGAGTCATCGGGAAGCGGAGTATTGATCGCTAGCTCGGGCCTGTAAACAGGAGATGAGCACCAAGGGCAACCAAAGCCGCAATGCCCATTTGAGCAAAGAATTCACCTTGACCTCGTGTTTATTTTCTTGAGGCACTGGAGTCGAACCCAGGGTCCGCACAATTGCGGGCAGACGCAGAGCAAGCCCTCTTGAGCGACGCAACAACAGCCTCATCAGCAAGTTATTTATACTTGCTGACACGAGGCATTATGTCTGTTGAGCGTAGAGAGCTCTGTTGGCTCGAGACCAGGTTTCCCATATGGCCTCGAATATAGAAAAGATCCTCGTCTTATTCCAGAAAAAATGCAATCAGAAAATGTGTTTGCTGTAAATTGCTTTACGTTATTGTTGCGGTTGGATACATTTCGCAGAAGATACCACATTTCCTCTAGACTTTGTGAACACAATTAACGAGCTAAACTCACTAAATAAGAACGTGACGTGGTGGCCGCTACGCTCAATAATCAGTCATTGCAGGGGTAATTATGGTTGTGTAATCTGTACAGGAGCGGGTACTTTTTAGGGTAAACAGTAAACAACGTGTTTGTGTCTGTATGTGTCTGTGTCTCACTGTGTGGGGAGCGGTAGTGTAGTGGTTAGCGCGCAACGCTTTGAACCTGGTGACCCGGTGTAACAGGCCGTAGTATACCCAGGGTTAAAACGGCCTTGGCTAGATTATACCCGGGTATATTATGGCCTAGGCCAATTTATACTCTGGGGTATATTATGGCCTAGGCCAAATTATACCCCTCTAGGCCAAATCATACCCCCATGATAGTAATAGTGTTGAGCGATATACACATGAATTACTAAATTTGTACAACATTTTATTTAAAACTGTTATCACATAGACTTTGATTTCTTCAACCGGAAAAACTTTAATAATAACCCTAACCCTATCCCTAGCCATAACCCTATCCCTAACCCTATCCCTAACCCTAAAAATGCTTCAATTGATCAAATTGAGATTCTTACTTCCATTTATACACTTTTTAGATATAGATTGAAGTTCGTTTGAACTTTCACATGGGGCATATTCTGGCCTGGAGGGGTATGGTCTGGCCCAGTCTAGTTTAAACCCCCGGGGGGTATAGTTTAGCCTAGGACACTATATCCCCCCGGATATACACTGGCCTGGGCCAAACTATACCCGGGTTTAATCGGGGCAGGGGTTATTTTAGCCTGTTACACCGGGTTTGATTCCCGCTCACGGCAAACACAAGTGACGATTATCTGAACCGTTTCTGGGCCTCCCCTAGGTCGACTCAGACTCAAATGAGTACCCGGTGCGATGTGTAAACATCGCCGCTAGGAAGACAAAGGCGGCCAGGCGTGGTGTTGGCCACCCACCCCCTCGTGTGCCGTGCCTGCCTTTATAGGTGTTCGCTAACAGCACTTGCCCCTACAGTCTGTTAAGGCTATATGGGGATCTTTGTCTTTATCTTTATCTCATAGTGTATCTCACTATGTGCATGTGTGTGTGAAACTGCACATTCAGTGACTTTAGAGCTATCGTTCTCACTTTACGAATGTACAATACCGCAGAGTGCAATTTGGTTTTGAATAGCCATGTCATGGATTGTCTCGCAATGATGCTCCTTGTATAAAATAAAAATTGTCGGGCCCCCGTCCCCTCGGAAAAACCTGACAAGCAACCTGACAAGACAAATATCCCCGGCTCCCAGGGACTCATTTTGAGACTGAGTTGACGTCGGGGAGGCCCAGGACCATTTCAGATATTCGTCAACTCGTGTTGACCGTGCGTGAGAATTGAACTCGGGCCGCAGGGCGCGCTAAATACTTCGCTGCCGTGCCTATCTGCGCCACCACCACTACCACCAGCACGCGCTGCCAAATTGAGCTATTGTATCTTAATGCTCTCTCGTCAGGTTCTAAATAATGGAATTGATCGTTCAATCGATTGAAGTGTGGCCTCTGGAGTTTTGTGGAGGATTTGTTGTGGGTATAACATGCCGAAAGAGATTTGCCTGCTCCTTATTGGACATGCACGTATTACGATTGGATGGCATTCAGTACGTGGGTTGTACAAACGCGATACAAATGGTGCATTGCAATTTGACGCAATTCGGTTTTATTCACTGAAGTATATACGCATGTTGTGCCGTTACAAAAGATTATTCTCGGGAGCTTCCACGGTGGTGTAATGGGCGCACACTGAACTTGCAATTGAGAAGTCGCTGCTTCGATTGCATCTTACCCAGCGGTGTAAACGGAATATGCCATAGTTTGAAAAATAAGAATATGTTTTAGAATGTATGACAATAAAACAGGTGATAAGATATTTTAAATACCAAATAGACACTTTTTGCAAGGAATCAAGTCTGCATAAACCACATGCACTTGTGGTAAAACATGCAAAAAATATGCTCTGATAATATATGCATTGCCTTTGAAACTGAATGGCCTATACCTATCTTGCAAAAGCTATCTATTTTGTGTTTGAACATCTTCACACCCATTTATTGCTAGAAATGGAAAAACCTATTCTTATTTTGAATACTTTTCTATGGGCAAAAAAATGTCACATAGATATGCCATAGTTGTTTGATCGGCACGTGGCGTGTGGTTTGGGAAAGTGAAGTGTGGGGTGCTCCCACATCTTTCCAACACGTCAAGTTAATGTGGAAGAGTAGACCAAATACCACTCACTGCAGAGCTCCCTCTAGCGGAGGCCCCTTCCGCCAGCAGTGGCATGAGCAAGCAATTGCAGGGCTGCACCTTTTTGCTCTCGATTACCACTGACAGTACGATGTAAGAAGTGGACAAAGATTAAAACATATATATGAACCATTAATACTTATCGTCTGCTTCACAGAGGACCTTACAGATCCCGCGATGTGATCCGAAGAAGAGTAGGAAGCCACGTGTTCTGGCTACACGGTACATTTTTTGTAAATCACTTCTCAAATTACTTAGTTGGGTATAACCAAATAGCGGCATCGTCCCCTGTACGTATGTGTATTTAACTAATTTCGCACCGTACGTGGCCAACCGTGCTACTGGCAGACTATACTTGTCCGTGAAATGCAGTGCCTTCGTGATGGCCTTGGGCTATAAGATAACACAATTACCGAATGTGCTGATTACAGTGCAGGTTTGCCTTCGCTTTACGCGGCAGTAGTAGATGCGTTCCGAAGAAAAGGCGCACAACGCGAAGCCGCTCGAGACAGCCGCCTGCTAAATAGCGGGCACAGAACACACAGTGCAATGTTGTCCCACGTCCAACCACGTAGCCGCATATGAGTGAATTCAATGTGAATGGGTGCGCTGCAGTTAGTCGATCGACGGGTAAAATGTGGGCACTCTCACCTCCTTCAAGACGTCTGGTGAGTGTGGAAGAGTCGGCAAAGTAACTTCTGCAGGTGTTCTCTATAGTTCTCGCTCGTGGAGGCCTTTCTGCCAGCTGTGATGTGGCCGTGGTTGGCTACGTACGTGTTAAAACAAACCGAACCCGCATACAATTATGGAAACCTGTAATGTATTATAATAAAATTGGCTGTAAGCATGTGCAGTATTTTTTATATCAGGTCAGAGTTTTTTCATAAAACCTGTGCTATAAATCTCTTTTTATAACATTCTATATAACTTTTAACTTTATTGACACGCTGTGAATTGCGAATGACAAAAATAATGGGTGATATTAAAAAAGCAATATTTATGGAAATGAATACTCTGGGGCATTTACTTAAGTCTTGTAGGCTCAATTAAAATATTATTACGTCGTTTAAAATGTGAATCCATAGTTGGATGTTTAGAGCTTTTATTGCAATCTATACAAGTTAATTGTAGAGAATTTTCACATGAAAATTTAGCTTATCAAATCTTAGATTTATTCGAAATTACACCATTCCAACATTCATCATCTGTTAGACATGCGATAATTATTTCTGATTGTGATCTAGCATCACCGACGTTATGAACATTTATAACCTGAAAATATTTAATCATCCCCCACTGTGCACCCCCCAACTCCACGACTCCCTTGACTTCATACCTATCGCCAAGGCGACTGTGTGGGGTAACATTTATTTTGGCCAAAAAATGGTTTTGTAATCCATGAACATACAGCTATAGTCATAAAATGTAATAAAAACTAAATTCAAACGTTGCCAAAAACTTCACTTTACTTCAACTAAAATAACCACATGCAGCTCTTTCATATGCATTGTGACATCGCCATATAAATACCGCTCTCGCCGGGTCAATTTGTCTTTTAAAACTGAACCAAGAGCACCGAGATCTTCAGTTTCATTCTCGGGCCCTTATTCGAAATCACGTTTTATCCAAATGTTGTGTCTTGCTTTGCCACAGAAATGGCTGTTTTTCCCCGACAAAAGTCTCAAAACTCAAAGCAGTAGCACGGTAGCAGTTATTTTGCCGATGGCAGGATGCATCTGTGATTGTATTCTTTAAAATACATCATTTGAAAATCGATATGTCGTGCTATCAGGAGGACAGTGTGAGAAATTACCCAGTCTTTATAACTTCTCCTCCCTGCACTTTCCATTTGAATTATGCATTGAGTGAGTGTGTTGAAGCATCCCGAGAAAAAGTGAACTGCAGTCTAGTTTTTTATAGAAAAAGAAAAAAAAACGATTTAAGCGTTAAATATGAATGTGTGAAATTTTATAAATACATTTGGCACTGAATATGGTTATTTTAAAACGGGGAGGGGGGAGAAGGGGGAACGTTACCTACGGTCATAATTTTCTAAACAGAAAAAAAGTAAATGTCAAGATTCTATATTTGAAGCTTTCGTGACTGCAAGGATTCATACTCTTAGGTTTTTTTCGGTAAAGTCATGTAAGTAAAAAATTTAATTAAAATTAATCAAAGTAAAATAAAAATCACGACGTTTCGGAGGCAACACAAGCTTCCGTCTTCAGGTGGAACCGTCACAATACAAAACTCCGATCCAGATGCCTACCTTGGCTCCTCCCCCCCCTCAACCAGTATATATACAAGGTCGGGTCTCTTAGAATTTCTCTTTACTTGATACAGCAATCGTGCTGTGACGGTTCCACCTGAAGACGGAAGCTTGTGTTGCCTCCGAAACGTCGTGATTTTTTTAAATTTTACTTTAATTAATAAAAAAAATTACCTACGTGACTTTACCGAAAAAACCTAAGCGTATAAATGTCAAGAGCCAAGCCGCCGTTTTCATCTGAGATTCAGCGGTTGCTGCCATTACGCAGATAAGCACACAGCCGCAGCGATAGCCTGCCTCAGAAGCATTCGCGACACAATTACCTACATTCGCAACCGCACAATAGCGCGCGCGTTCCGCTTTACGTGGGGTTCATAACATTCCAACGCATGTACACGCGGGGTGTTTATATTATGTGTGGTGCATTTAAGAGGCCCGTATTTCGTGAGCGGTTTGTGGCGTTTGCTAACTGGCCTC
Organism: Entosphenus tridentatus; assembly: GCA_014621495.2. Classification (NCBI taxonomy): domain Eukaryota; kingdom Metazoa; phylum Chordata; class Hyperoartia; order Petromyzontiformes; family Petromyzontidae; genus Entosphenus; species Entosphenus tridentatus. Next base: position 9,493,414 of record CM025640.2, read on the forward strand.
TGTAACATCCGCAGTAGGAAGTTAAATTCCATGGCTTTTCATTAGGAGTCTGAGAACAAATTCCACCGGCCTTTGTCACCAGTGCTGCCTAACAAATGAGATGTGTTTATATTATGTGTGGTACATTTAAGAGGCCGGTATTTCGTGAGAGGTTTGTGGTGTTTGCTAACTGACCTCTGTCATATCCGCAGTAGGAAGTTAAATTCCACGGCTTTTCATGAGGAGTCGAAGAATAACTTCCGCCAACCTTTGTCATCAGTGCTGCCTAACAGCAGCAATGTTTATGAAGGTGATGCGCCAAACATCAGTGATGGCAGAGGACCTTCCTAAGAGGTTTGGCGGTTTATTCTGTTAGTGCTTGCAAACTCAATGCCGGTTAAATAGACCCAGCGCTGCTGTTATTATATGGCTCTATACTCATCTGGAATATGGAATTGTCACTAAAATGACCTACTTCTTGTGACATTACTGCCAAAAGTAGGTCATTGAGAGCCAGTTGTTATCCAGAGTAATGTATACATCCATGAAATTAGCCGTAAATAAATACATCGAGTTATACGATGCCATTGCGAAAAGACATGGAGGATTATTGGATGGTTTCGCAATGGTTAGTCTTGCAAAATAAATACCACAATTTCAAATGTTTTGTTCTCATGTTTGTGAATAATACAAGTGTGTGAAAGCAAATTCATTTGTTATTTCGCAACCACAATAATACAAATCAGGCCATGTGTGTTAATCATCACAGCCGAAGCACCAAACAGCATTGATTTCGAGGTGGACATCACCAACATACTTTGGAAGACCGCATCAATTCTCCCTGAATCAAATGCTTTTGAATAATCTACACCAGCCAGGGCAGAGTGACATTTGATATTCATGTGGCATTTAGAGAATCTGGTTGATTCTCAAAACGGTAGATAAACCTCTATTTCCCCACTCTGTTTCTTTGGCCTCTTTATTCATATTTATTAAGTCCTTCGTGATCTTAATAAACAATTTGTTTACACGTGTAAAGCCGAAAACAAAGGAGCACTTCCCCGACATGGAACGCGTGAAAACGGACAGTTAGGAAGTGTGTTAAGGCCTCTGATTGGTGCAGGGAGGCCTCAAAGAGGATTGGCTAAGGACAGAGAATTGAAATCATTGGTGGAGAGAAATTCAAACGTAAAAGGCAGGAAACGAGGGTGGACTGTCAGTGGGGGGAACGGTTGACAACCGTTAGAGGAGGAAGTGGATTGGCTGAGGGAAATGGGATGAGCGAACCTTCCAGAAAGGGGGCTCGAGGGATATAAAAGGGGATAAGCACAAGGGGAAGAGAGGGTTGGAGAGTAGACAAAGTTGGAACCTGAAGAACTGAAGTCGAGGACCTAGGAATAGCTGTTAGTGTCCACAATAACGGCTCTTAGTAAGGCAAGGATGTGTGTCGGCATCGTTACACAAGCGATGAGAGGATATTAGATCCATAACAATCTTATTTCTGTACAGCACAAAGGCCTTAAAAAAACAAAAGTAACGTGTATATATAAATTACCAAAATCAATTTGCGCCGATGGAACAGCTCCACTGATATTGCATGAAGGAAATAACACAATATGTATCGGAAAAGAGTCTGCCAAGGGGACGTGATCTCACCGAGGCTAATTAACAGAAGTATGAGAATATATTTTCTATAAAGAATGAGGTTTGAGAATTAAAGGCATGAGGATAAATGGAGATGGTATTGACCATCAGAGAATTGCTGATAACAACGTCAAAAGTATAACCCAATGGAAATCTTTTAAAAATATATATATTTAAAAAAATATATACAAAATGTAATGAGTAAAGAGTCTGCTTGGCAGACGTAAGCCTCGTTAATGTCGTTTATTTACCGATGGGCCTGGAAAAGTCGATTCGCACAGCTATATCATTGACAATAAACCACCCGAGGCTTTCCATGTCCTGCGCTTCTAATAGAACGTGTTTGATGATGCAGCTCTCCAGCAGTATTGTCGTCAAGATAAATTCAAGTTAATTGCGGAGGGTCGAAACGAGCTTTGCGGGCAAATTAACCCGGTTTGCCTTTCGGGGGGGGGGGGGGGCCCACGAGCGGCGTGGGCCGATCGATCGCCGCTACGCATACGACGTGCATCTTGAGGTGCGTGCTCAAGTCGCCGCCCTGTTTCACGGTGCGTTTACTGGTGCCTCGCAATCTACGATCCGCATCATCGGACACTTGACGACAAAAAAATATACAGCAAAAAGATTCAAGGAAAGAGTGCAACGTGGAGGGATGCACGCTTGAAACGCATAGAGATGTATGTACATATGTACGTGTGTGTTGGACTTCTTTTGCGCCGTACATAGCCAACCGTAGTTGGATACATGCTGTATCCTTTGCATGGGATGCACGGATCAGGGAATAATTACTGATTGCGGTGTTGACTGTGGACATCGCATTGACTGCAGAGGGAAGTTAAGTGGGCTTGCGTTGGGTTCAGTGTGTTTGGTTATTTATAGATGAGAGGTGAAGGATACATTTATGAACAACAACACAATGTAGCATTGTTTCCGAAGTTACGAATATGAAAAAAATCTTACGAATATCGCGTACTTTTGAAAGATGTAAGATTATGCATGTAGTTTTAGTGATCTGTGCCTAACGTCTACCTGAGGCAACCCCTTATCAGTGCCTACCTTATTACAGCCCAATTCAGACTTTATGGGTCACTCCGTGCTGTTATAAATCTCAACGTTCATCCTACAAACTGCCAGCACAAGGGAGAAACACAAACAAATAGACAAAAAAATGTGCCCGTATTGAAACGGTAGTACGCCGTATGGCCCTAAACACTCAGTTTCCCTGTAGGCGGGTAAACCTTATGGGTTGACAGGTCTGCTAACGTCTGAAAACTGTCTGCTGTGTGTAATGATGGGTAGACTACGTGGATTTTCATGCGATTTTAAACACTTCGTTTTTCATGGAAGGCAATTTACACCAAAATGTGATTATTTTTGTAGTAATTCAATAATTTCAAAACGACTTTTTCATTTAATTTCATTTTTATTACCCCGTCATATGACAGGCCACAAAACTAGTATATTATTGTTTACAAAAATGCACTCTATGCGCTTAAATCATTGCAATTTTTCGAGTGCATTGTGATTGTGACTTGTCTTTTGTCATTGTGCTATGATTAATATGCTACGTTGTTCCATTCGAGGATTCGTGAAACTAATGTTGTGCCATGTTCTTCTGTATTTTTTTCCAACACCGCCCGTTGTCTTGCCCACACTAAGACGTCTGTTAACACACACACACACATTACATGCGTGTGCTTGCACGAACGCTCGCACATATGGCAATGCTTAACCACACATGCACACAAATATGTGTAAACACGCTTACACACACACACACCAACTCGCGTACACACGAATTGTCTCGCACACACATGAACTCACACTCACTCATAC